>JANHFX010027140.1:0-146550 GCA_027560015.1 Chloroceryle amazona | reverse complement strand
TGCTACTCCAGATTACTCACCTGTGACCTCACAATCCCACGCATAGCCCAGGCTTCTGCATCTTCCCCGAGCGGCGACGCCTGAGGCGGCAAAGGCGGGAGACGGCGGCTCCGCGCGGCGCGGCGCGTGGTAGCTGAGCCCGCGGCTGCTGCTAATGAGAGGCCGCACCCAACGCGCCCACCTGCGCCGGGCGGCCCGGCCCGACCCCCCGCATCCCCCTTCCCGCACCCGCGGGGCGCTTCCCCAGCGCAGCTCGGCCCGCTTCCCTTGGCCTGCCAGTGGTGCCCTCCCGCTGAGCCCGAGGGTCGCCCGCAGGAGCTGCCTCCTCGCAGCAGCCATTTCACGACGCCCGCGAAGTGTCCCAAATACCTTGTCCGATTCTCCCGCTTAACGACTGCCGGGGCGGTCCGAGCGCGGAGGGGTCGTTTTCCTCCAGCCCCCGCCCCCGGACCGTGTGCGCCAAGCTGCGGGAAGCACCGCGGACTTGGCCTCCCCCCGGGAAGAGGAGGGGGTCTCTCCCTAAGCCGAGACGCAGCTTCCTTCTGTGGGGTGCCCGTGCCCGCAAATACCGAGCGCAAAAAATCAGTCCCGTGTTTATTTAGTTTCCCGTGGCATCCCCACGTGGAGATGAGCTGCCAGCGGTAAACTTGAAGTAACGAACTGCTCAGTCAAAATCGTTAGGTGAAAATATTAATTGCTCCTAATAAAGTATTTTAGGGAAAACTTCAGCCATCAGCAGAAATGATCTGATGAGAATGCCTCTAGGAACGTTTACCTCGCTAGGAAAAATGGCACTTGGACATCAGATCTGCTGATTCGGGAGCTTGTCTTGCTTTATACAATGGCAACAAAAAAAACCTAAACGGCACAAGCAACTTGCAGGAAGGGCAATTGGCACTACCTATGATGTACTAACACAGTTGAATTCTGGACCAAACAGCCTGTATGAATTTTTAAGTTTAAATCCCCTTTGTTTTTACAAAATATTTACTTAAAATGATGGCACAGAACCACATTTGACAATTTCAGCCCTTTACAGAGGGAGCTGCGACCAGCACCTGATGGGAAACGCTGCACTTTTCAGCCACCCAAACTAAGGGATGGGGTAACACCCGGTAAGTAGATGGATTGTACTGTCATCCCAGCCCCTCTCCTGTAGGCTCATTTCACGTTGCGACCAAATCTCCCCGTGGGCAGTTTGGCAGGTTTGCAGCTCTTCACTTTGCCCAGCTTCACCACATGCCCGTTTCCCTTTAAAAAGCCCTAAATTTCTTTATTTAAATTCTTTTCAGTGCTTCTGCAGAGACATGAAATGAGAGCTGAAGGCATCTGCTTCTTTGCAGAACATCAGAGGAACATCGACAAGGACAACTTAGTTCCACTAAGCAACTACAGCCGGAGCACTGCGTGTATGCCACACCTGGCAAGTCGTTCAGCTTCAGCTTCTTCTCCTCCCTGCAATAACCAATTCAGCACAGATTTTGTGATGTAAATATCTGTCTGTCCAAGAATCTAGACAGTCCGTGCTCTCCCCACTCCCTTCTAGGCACTGTGCTCTTTGAAGCAGAAAGTGAGAGGACTCTAAACTGGCACTAAATAGTCTCTTAATATTAAACAGGCATTTTCTTTGAGGGTTTCTCCCAGTGGGTGAGCTCTTTAAGTATGGAAGGCCTCACTAGGAGAGGAGAAAGGTTTTATTCTGATGTTTTTATTCCTCTGGATTGTTCATTGAAACCCAACAACTTTATCCAAGAATAAAGCAAACTTTTCTGGCTGTCCAGGAGGAAAAGGTTTCAAAGTTGACAAGTCCATTGACTGCAGTGTCTCCACGAGAGTGCTGTGAAAACAGACCAAATCCAAACATTAAAACCCATCCCAAAGGGAAACTTCCCCCCCCCATTTTTCTTTCTATTCATACATAGCATGGAAACAAAAATATGGACACATACTGGAAGGAAGAAGAGACCCCGCAGACCAGTGGGCCTCAACCATCACTGGCTTGGGCAGCCTTGCTGAGAAGACACTTGGGGCTGTAACTCCCCAGCTCTGACAGACAATCTCAGTGCTTAACTTTTTCATCTTCTGTGGTCAGAGTTGGGAGACTGAACGAGATCTGAGGATCTCTGTCAGAAGCCCTACCAGGAAATTCATCATTGAACACGTGGCACAGAGCCAGAAAGAACAGCCAAATCAATCTGTTCCCTTGTTATTATCAGATGGCAAATAGGGCTCAAAAACGAGGCAGTGCTCAACAAAAAAGAAAGGAAAATTCCTTCCTGTCTCCAAAGTTGTCAAAAGCACTGAGATAGTAAGTTAAGAAACTTATCCAGTATAAATGAATGACAGGCCCAGGCCTGGTGTTTTCAGAAGGCTCTTCTGAAATGTACAAAATCCTATTTGCAGAGCAAAGGAACAAAATGCAGACTAAATAATGGGAGCTGCATTTCCTCTGCCTTTGATGGAACAGTCACCTGTTTAGAGTGTGCAATCAATCACAAAGAGAATACATAAGATATGGTCAAAGTAAGAGAGAAAATGAAACTAACAGGAGCCAGTATGACCACAAACAAAAGGAGCTGGCTTTTTTGGTGGTGGTTTATTTGAGGTGCCTCTGTGTTTGTTGGGTGGCTTGGTTTTGTATGCTATGGGCTTTTTTTCCCCCCCTGAAGTGATAGGATATAGATCTCAAACTCCTTGTCAGAGGATATTTGGTTAAAAGGGCAGCCAGAAAAAGCGCTGAGAAGACAGAAGTATTGAAAGTTCCTAAGCAGACAGCATCTGATAGAGGAATCCCTCTGAATCCAAACACTTCAGAGTGTTACATGGAAAGTACTCTGAGGAAGTACATGTTCTTGCCCTGTTTCTGCTTTTGTCTGGACACCTGTGTATGGCCACTGCCAACAGGATATTGAACTACTCCTGATCCCTATCTGTAAAGCCATTCTTTTGTTCTAAATACTCCAGTTACTTTCAATTTTATTATGTCAGGATGTCTATGCAGTCAACTTTAGTGCCCTTTACAAGGAAAATCCACATAGCAAAATAATGAAATGGGGTCCCCAAGTCTGCAAGGAGCAATTTACTCCTTAAGGCTCATGGTTACAAACTGATGGTCTGGGATGTATTATCTCTACACTTTGAAAAACAATCCAGCCAGTGAGAAAGAGCAGAGGAAGAGAGAAGCTGTTAAATGCCTCTAGGATGCTACCTGACTGTTACAAATTCAACCACCTGTTTGGTTTAAGTTGCTCTTCTTCCAATCGGTATACATGTGCTCTCAAAAAATAATAAAAATTAAAAGGAATCAAGTCAAAAGGCTTGATAAGTTTGGTAAATTAGCACCTAATGCTGATCTATCCACTATGGAAAATCTACCTGGTAAACAAATGTTTGTTACAAAGAAGGATGTGAACTCCCTTGTTGTGTTCTTGACACTGTGATAACACACTGGGTGATGGTGCTGAACGCTGGTTGTTCAGTCAGGACAGCCACAGCAGCAGCTCCGTACCTGCAGTTACAGCAGAGGACGTGCCCACCTCTGTGGAGCCGTTTTGCCAGTTCAAGCTGATGGTTGTTCATTAACTTTTCATTTATTACTACTACTAGCGGCTTCCCTTTTTCTAGAGTCTCCAGGCAGCTACCCGCACCTGCAGGAGAAACAAAAAACACGATGAGTTTTTGCCCTGACAGATGAAATACCATCCTACTTGCTCTTGCGACACAGAAGACTCCTAAAAGAAAACATTTAGCCACTCAGCTCCAGCTGCCAGACCACCCCGGAGCCGAAAAGGGACGCGGTTCATGCCACCGACTCCACTCCCTCCCCAGAATGGGCTCGGCAAACAGCAGGGGCTGTACCTGCGTGGCTGATGACCAGGTCCGCCCTCCGCAGGTCCTCGGCCAGCGAGTCCTTGAAGCGGAAGATTTCCACCGCCAGGCCTGGGCTGCTGCTCAGCTCCGGCTTCAGCTCGCCCCGCCCGACCTGCAGCACCAGCTGCCCGTAGCCGCGGCTCTGCAGCACCTGCGGCGGGAGAAGGGTGAGGGGGAGCGGGTGCGTGTATCCCACTCGAACACCGGGGAGGCGCCGGCCCGGGGGCTGCCGCCACCTCCTGTTTGCCGCCACAGACTGTCCCTCATCCTAGCCACCCTCCTGGCCACTTATTGACACTCACCACTACCGGCCCCAGCACCTCACCGCCTGCAGCTCCCTCAGTCACACCGGCAGTCGGTGAGGGGGGGAAGAAGGCGGGACAACTCCCAGCGCGCACGCGCCCCGCTTGAGGCGCCGCGCAGGGAAGGCCCAGGAGAGCTGCCCATGGAGCTGGGCTCTCCGCCGCCTCACCTGTAGGGTCGCCGGGGAGCAGACGGTCGCGATCAGATCGTCGAAGCTGGTGGTACCCACGGTGACGAAAACCGACTTCATGGCCGGCGACAGCCCGCTCACAGCCGCTCTGCGGGCCAGGAGCCGCCAGATGGCGCCGCGCGCCACCCGCTCCCGCCGCCCTCCCCAAAATGGCCGCCGGCCTGAGGGGGCCGGAGGGATCCGCCCCTTGTCCCTCACCCGGATCCGCTGTCTCCGCCCAGGAGAGCGGAGCGATGAAGTCGGTGGTGTTCGCGGTGCTACGGAAGAGCGAGACCGGCAGGGACAGCCCCAGTTCTGTGTCGGCTGCAGCATTCAGCGAGGTAGCCACGAGTGTCGAATTTTTTCAGCCTTTCAGGGAAAAAAAATCCCAACACACTCATATTTGGAATTCAGAAAGTTTTGCCTTCCGCATGTCATTTTAGCTCCTGGGGCAGGGATCACTGTAACTGGCAGCCTGGCTAGGGTGAGGTGTGTTCACTGCCTGCCATTGCCCATGGCGAGGCCACAGCTAACTCGATCTACTGACTGGACAAGGCACCGGATTGCCCAGTCTGGCCCAATCCTCCCACAGCACTTAATGGGGGACTAACATCACAAACAGGGAGTATCAAATGAGCAGTTGGCTCCACTTTAGAGGAAGGGTTGATGTTTCAGACAACTGCTGGCTGAAGGAGTTGGTGCTGCAGTGGGTGCTGTAATGGTGGCCCAAGAGCAATGGTCTGACCTCACTGAGGGACACACCTCACTTCTGGTCAGAGCATCACCTGGGGACAGGTTGTAGCAAATGTGTGGGATACAAACCTACTATCAATGACTGAAGGCAAGAGAAGATTGCATATATTTCTATCAGCAGGTGAGCTTGGGTGGTTTTGCTGTGTGGATATCCATCCACTGATACAACAGAGATTGGTGAAGAGGAGATACAGAAAGAAATAAACAAATATAGTTTGAACTCAGGATTCTGGGTTTTGTTTAGAGAGCTTTAATAATTCTGGCTATACACACTGCTTCCCCTCCCAATAAAAATCCCAGAAATGCTGCGAACTCCAACAGAAACTGCTGTCTGCTGGCTCTTAGCTGATTCCAGAAAGTCAGACGACATAAATTATTTGGCCTAAATAGATAAGCCTGTTACAGGAGCTGAGAATACAACTCAAGGAAAACCCTGAAAGTCAGACCGCAATCAAAGTTAGGATCTGTATCTTCCTAGTCTCTTTTCCTTGCTTTGCCACTGACCAGCATTACCACCTTGGGGAGCTGCTCCTCTTTTCCCCCACTGCAAGGCAGTGTTTAGCAATTTATCTCTAAATCTTTCTCTGGAGGTGATTAAATTAATGTGCAGAGAATCGAGTCTTTACAAGATCTTCACTGTAGCAAATATTTAAAGACATTGAATAGATTTTTTTTGGCCGACCCTCCTTCCCTTGGCCTTTTGAAAGCTCTATTGTCAGTATCACTGAATGCAGGTAGGTTTCTACTCTTCTCTATTGAGCTTTCTCTAAGCACACATCTTTCTGATGCTGTTTCAGGCTGATCTTACTACTTTCTTATAAGGACTTAGGAAAAGTACTCCCTTGAGCAAAGATAGGTCAGCTCCCTGTGGAAAGTGATCCTGAGAACCAAGGGGCAGGAAATCGGGCAGGAGCTGAATACTCTTTCTGAAAAACAAAAATGCTGTTCAGTGCTAAATCACATGAAATCAATTTCAAAGATTAAGTCACCGGTAAACTTACTATTTCAGGTACAGTTCACCTTTGTGATTAAAACCCCAGGTCGGGGAGAGAGATAACATTTTAGTTTCCAAAAAATCCAAATACTAAATTCATTAACACAGTCTTGTCCACTGAAGGCTAAGAATGACCCCTTAGCAGCTGCACAAACTGAACCAACACTTTTCTTTCTTAACTGCCAGTGTAACATAATGCACAGTTCTACCAAAAGGAAACTATGTAAGTTAGACATCTAAATCTATTTATTCCCTGAATTAAATTTAATAGATGAGATCACATCTGTATATGCTACTGAGCGTTCCAAGGAAGATGAAGAAAAGCTGTAGCTATTTTGAGGATCCCTCTGATTGCCATGCTAAAAGCTCATTCACAATGCTCATTAGCCCCCTGTTGCTTTCATTTAGCATAATGAGCCACACTGAAATGTATTTATTTTTTGATTAAAGCAAATGGTGCTGACAGCAGACATGGTTGGGGGGGGTGGCACTTTATCTTGGGAGATATGTTACAGAGTAAAACAATATCAGAGTCCTCAGTGCACAAGCCCTTAATGGCCCCGACCGGCCTCACCTAGGTCTTGCTGCTCTCCCTCAGGACAAGGAAGCCAGGAGCTGAGGGTGACCACAACACAAGCAAAGACACCACCAAGAGTGCAGTCTGACCATTTTGGAGAAAAGCCAGCACAGCAGTGGAAGCAAGAGGTCCAGCGAGCCTCAAGCAAAGACAAGGTAACAAGCTATTTCCAGGGTCAGTCTAGAAAACCCAAATAGTAATTCAGGAGCAGAACTAGCAGCAAAGACACCTACAGCTCACCTCTCTCATCCTAGCATAAGAAAGACATGGACCTGCTTAAGCAGGTCCAGAGGAGGCCCTCAAGGATCATCAGAAAGCTGGAGCACCTCCCCTATGAGGCCAGGCTAGGAGAGTTGGGGTTATTCAACCTGGAGAAGAGAAGCTCTTGGGGAAGATCTTATTGCAGCCTTACAAGTACTTCAGGAGGGCCTAGAGGAAAGGTGGGGAGGGACTTGTTATCAGGGAGCGTAGTGATAGGATGAGGGGTAACAGTTTTAAACTGAAAGAGGGTAGATTTAGATTAGATATAAGAAATGTGTTTTTTTTACTGTGAGTGTGGTGAGACACTGTCACAGGTTGCTCAGAAAAAGCTCCCTGAAAATGTTCAGGGCCAGAATGGACAGGGCTTTGAGCAACCCATCCTAGGGGAAGTTATCCCTGCCCATCGTGAGAGCAGCTAGAGCTAGATGATCTTTAAGGTCCTTTCTAACCCAAATCACTCTATGATTCTATTTAAAACCCAAACTTAAATGAAGTCCCCATCAGAGGGTGTGGGTGGAAGCTCCAGCTGAGGCTGCTCAGGGTGATTAAGACCCATTAGTGCCACCAAGGCCCTGACAACTGATAGATATGAAGTCAGAATTTGGGGTGACTGGAAGGCTGCTAAATTTTTCCAGTGCGTCGGAGATGAGGATCAGCCCATGTGTAACTCTGTGAGAAAAGGTAAGGATGGGATAATGAAATGATTGTATTTTTTTGTTGTTGTTGTTTAATGAGGATGATATAATTTAAATATATTGGTGTGTTTTCCTGTTGATATCATCATTTTATATTAGGTTAATTACAGTAGTTTAGGAAATTACTACTCATTTGTAGCTAAAGCACTATAACTCACCACATGCGTGCTCTTGCTCTGCCAAAATACAAAAATAAACTCATCATCATGATGAGGTAAGTCCACAGATTCATTCTGCGGTTAGAACAGGTTTACAGAAGTTGTCCCTCGGCTGTCACCTTGCTTTCAGCCACCCACTCATAACTTAAAGTTCCTATGAAGTAAGGCAAGAGAATATTCCCTCTGTGAACAGCAATTTGTTCAGTTTCACTGTTTGCTCCCTCAAATTTCAGCAGAGTAAAATGGCTATTTAGAAAAATAAGAAACTTTGAATTATACTCATCTTCCGAGTCCTCAAGTGTGAGAGGAACTGGAGTACAGTCGGCATAGGAGGGAGAGTTGATTTCCTGTATCTAGGTTTGCTCTGGCTGTTAATGTTCGCATACAGAAAAACGTATTCTTCTAGTCAATGGGTGTCTGTTTCGGGGGAGTCTAAACTCTACTCAATTATTCTTGTCAATGCTTTACGGTATTCATAATTTAAATTAAACATTGGGTATTTTAGGAGAATGACATGTTAGGTAACAGTAAACCCATGCAGCTCAAGAAAAAAACAAAACAGATTGATTGACTTCTTAAGAAGAGGTTTGGATTAATTTCTGTGTGATTAAAAGACTGCTCAAAGAGAGGAAAGCATACTGTGCTTCTTCCAAAGGATTGTTTGCTATTGTGTCAAATGGAATCTTTCAGTTTTCTTAGTCAAAAGTGTCTGAGAGTGAAAATTATTGTTCAAAATAAGGGTTAAAACAGCTCGTCTTAAAATACAGTATGTTCCGGATCATGATGCATCAGGTTTTGCATTTGATTCTTTTGCTTTTTATTGTATCAGTGCCGAGTTTGGTGCTAGAGGATCTTGTTTCACTCCTTTGCTTTCTAGAATGAAGAGAATCCATTACCGGACTCAATCTTGCACTGATTTGTACCTGCTATTTATATTGAAGTGTTTAGGACATAAGTAGAATTTTATCTGGGAGCACTTATGCTCTGGTCCATGAGAACTACAGATCATTTGCAGAGTGAGATGCTTGGAGCTGATCCTGTGAAGTTTTAAGGCAGTTAAAGATCATGTAAGCCAGACTTGGTGCTATGCCTTGTTTCTGACCGTTCATTGCTACCCCTCCTCTGCATTTCTACAGATACTCATACAACCACATAGTGATCCAGGTCAGAGAACCAGTCTGACAGTTAGATCAGTTCCCTGACTTGCAGAAACATCATTAACAGCACAAGGAAGGAGGCAGAATCATGAAACCCTGGATTTAGAATGGTGTAAACTGGGAAATTGCCCCTGTGTCTACCCCTTCAATGCCATTAGTAGCTGTGATCACCTCCTCCAAGCCATGTAGCTCAGGCGGTTGAGTGTCCATTTCTTTTGGGGCAAACATTGTGTGACTCTGTCCCTGCTTGGGCTGGAGAGTCTCTCTCTGCAGTGCCAGTTGTTTCTCTCCAAGATACATTATGTGAGATGCTATTTTCCAGAGGGTCCAGATGAACCTTATGAGGTTCATCAAGGCCAAGTGCAGGGTCCTGCACCTGGGCCAGGGTAACCAGCATTATCAGTACTGGCTGGGAGAGGACATACAGGAGAGCAGCCCTGTGGAAAGGGACTTGGGGTGTTGGTAGATAAAAAACTGGGTATGAGCCACCAATGTGCAATCACAGCCCAAAAGGTCAATCACATCCTGGGCTGCATCAAAAGAACTGTGGCCAGCAGATCAAGAGAGGGGATTGTGCCCCTCTACTCTGCCCTGGTGAGACCTTACCTGGAGTACTGCATCTAGTTCTGGAGCCCCCAGCACAAGAAGGATGTAGACATATTGGAGCGTGTCCAGAGAAGGGCCACCAAAATGATCAGGGGAATGGAGCATCTCTCGTATGAAGACAGGCTGAGGGAGTTGGGGCTGTTCAGCCTGGAGGAGAGAAGACTCTGGGGGGACCTTATAGTGACCTTCCAGTGCCTGAAGGGGGCCTACATGAAGGCAGGGGAAGGTCTGTTCAAAAGGGTTTGTAATGATAGGACAAGGAGCAATGGCTTTAAGCTAGGAAAGGACAGGTTTAGACTGGATATTAGAAAAAAGTTCTTTAATCTGAGGGTGATAAATCACTGGAATGGGCTGCTCAGAGAGGGTGGTGGAGGCCCCATCCCTTGAGTCACTCGAGGTCAGGCTTGATGGGGTCTGAACAACCTGTCCTAAGTAGAGATGTCCATACTTGTGTAGGGAGGTTGGACCAGATGACTTGTAGAGGTCCCTTCCAGCCTAAAACATTCTATGATTATCAGGGACATTCAAGAAATAAAAGCTCAATCTGACATAATTTAGTCTGAGACCTCTGAGAGAGGCTAGGAAAGGGCTAAAATGGAAGATGTGTTCTTGTGAGAGCTTGCTGATACCTGTGTTTTATATGCCATAACTTACATTCTGATATTTTCTTCCTATGACAACATCTGGGCAAGAAACTGAAGATGGTGTAAGTGCAAGCTAGTTTTTGTTAAGTGACAAGTGATATGTGCCTCCTCCCTTCTCCTTAGCCTTTATTTGAAATGTTTCTGGATGGCTCAGTTTTGAGCACTGTTGCTTTATATTCAGCTCAGCTTGCTACAGTTTTTGCCCTGAAAGCTCCATATTTATATTATTCAGGAGTAAGAAAATGCATGAAAATGAACTAGCTGGTTCACATCCTGGTTTCTGAAACCTAGATTCTGTCCACAGTTTTGCTCTTGAAGCCGATGGACTCTAAACTGTTGCAATAAAACTCTGATGATCCCTGAAATGCATGTGCTGCAGACAGTATATCAAATAATGAATCATAATGAATCACTTAAAAATATGCACCACGTAAACCTACAAAGTCTAATTTTCTTTGAAGGAAAAAAAAAAGCCAGTGAGCAGCTTGTTTAAAATGCAGCCCTGCCTTTCCTTTACCTTGTATTTTGTGCACAGACTGATTCTCTGCTTGGCTTGTGATACAGTGGATGGCATGAGGCACGAGAGAGCAATTAGACTTCTCTGCACAAAATTCACATTATCTTTTGGTTCGTTTTATGTTTATGAATGTGCATAATGAGTAAAGATAGTCTTCTATAAATTTGAACTGGAAAAATGTTCGCTTCCTTTTCCTCTCTCATTTAGATGTAGTGCTGTACCTATGGGGGGATGATATTCCTGTTACCATAGGGAAGGGTGAAAATTAGGTGGAGAATATTCTGGGGAATTGCTTCTTAATATTACTGTGATTCAGAGGTGCTCAGTCTGGGAAAATAACACCCATCAGACAAATTTAAATAGTATCCTTTGAAATATGTCATCACAACATTTCTATGGCCTTTGAATTGTCTCTTTGTGGGCTTGTTATTCAGCAGCGGGGATTGTCAGGTAGCCTACAGATAGACAAAGGCTCAGACTGACTGGAGACAGCAAAAGGGATGTTCAATCCTCTCTCCTCAGAGCTGACTAGCAGGAGACAAGTGCTGAAGCCACATGGAGGAATTGTGGCCCCTGACTAAATATTTCACATTTGAAGGGGAGGGAAGGCTGTGGCTTAGTGAGAATGAGTGTCCATGATCTGACAACTCTCATGGTTTGTTTTTTTTTTTTTGCATTTTGCACTATTTGATGGCATGTCTCAAAGCCCCAGGTTCTGTAATTATGTAATTGTGATTTTTAAGGCCTTATGCTTCTGAAGAGGAGACGGAGAGAATGAGTTGCTGAATCTTAAGACCCCAAAGATTAACACATAAATAATATTTATTATACATCTATAACTATGTATCTCTTCATCACTTCTGTTTTGTTTTGTATTTAAAGAATGTCATGATTCTTTGAGACTTGACTTCTAGAAGCTCAGAGTTTACTGATTTATGAAGGTAAAGTGCTGCCAGTCTTTGCCCTGCCCGTGTAGCAGGAGGTCACCTCTACTCTGGGATATAACACATGCTGTGTTTCAATCCCTGTTCTAAGGAGTGTGGCTCAACTGGTTTGTACCAGCTGTTGAACTGGATGTTTACTGTTGCTTGGTGTCTCTGCTCGGTTTCTGTCAAGGGTAAAATTCTCGCATAAAAAAATAGAAAACGGGCTTCCTATCAGATAAAATTTCTCAAAGCTGGTGATTTCTGGTAAGTGTTCAGAGTATTTGGGTGATTGTAAAGGAAATAACTTGAAGAAGGGTTGCAAACCAGTCCAGTATGCAGACATAGGAGGGAGCTTGAGGTCTGTCACAAGAAACATTATCCTGGCTATGAAGGCTCGATGGTGTCTCCTGGCAACTGGTCCCTTCAGCTCCCCAGGGAACCTCTGCCTGTGACAGCCCAGCGCTCCTCCTTGTGTCTGTGGCAAACACATGCCACTATTCCTGCCTACTAGCCACCAGCAAACACCTTCACAGCAACCCACGGTGTGAATGCCCTGCCATTTCATATTCCTGCATAATCCCTCTGACAACCAAATCTATTAAAAATTCATTTTCATCCAGGCAAAGCAGACTCCCTGAAATCAATTGAGCTTTGTTCTCTGAAGGCAGCTTGTGCTGGTGCACATGTAATCAAATTCTGAGGTGCCTTGCATGCATTTCTACAAGCACTGAGATAGGCTTCATGTTTCAATTATTCTTTTTGATGCGCATTTTTAAAGGAAATTAGAATATTATGCTCAAGTAAACCAACAGTTTTAGATCCTTAGGAAGGAGGTCCAAGTGAGCAGAGTTCCTCCTTTTTCCCCTGCCAGTTTCAATTGCAAACATACATACAAATATCTCTCTTAGCCATGCAGCATAAAAATAGGTAAGGAGGTGACCTGTAAAGCCATTCTAAATGTCACCTCTGTCCATTTGCTTTTTGTTTTCCAATAGCTGGCTCTCGGCAGCAGTAGTTTATAGGGGCATTTTGAATTGCTCTTCACAAGTGTTCAGGGACACTGATTAAGTAAATGGAGTTTTGGAAGTATGTGGACTAGCTGAATATATCCTACAACTAATGAAAAGCTACTCTAATCCTGCCTGAAAAGAAAACAGCATTTGCTCTCAGCCCTGGTGCTGGGCAAACATGATCTGTGGCCTTCGTACCAGTAGAGGGCTGCCCGCATACACCTCATCGAGGGGATGGAAAGGCATCAAGCAGTCAGGCTCCTCTTTGCTCAGTCTTGTCAGCGTAGTGTTAGCATCTTTACATTTGCAATGCCCGTTTTTTCTTCTCAAGCTGGCTCTCAAAACCAAAGTGAAACAGTGAAAGCACGTGAGATTCACTTCCCAGCCGATCAACAGAGATGGCCAATGCAGATCTGTGCAAGGCTTTGGAGATTGAATGGTGTTTCATGCACCCAACTGGCCTGTTTCCAGAGGAACTACACCCTCTGCATCATTCCCAAGCCTCTGCAATAGCAGCGGAGGTGCTAATAGCACTGTCAGTCGTCATTCATTTATTTCTCCTTTTGGTTTGTACTAAGAAGATGATAGCCAGCTTATTATTTACAGTCTAGTTTCCATTAGACATTAGGGATCAAAGTAGCCACTAGATACTTGTCAAAACCACTGAGCTTGGAGATTCTTTAACAGCTCTGTCTGGAACACCATTTATTTATTTATTTATTTATCATGTTTACATAGCAGTGAATCATACCGAGGAGAATCAATATCAGAAGCATCTTTTTTTTTCTACCCATTTCCTGTTTATGGCCTTCTTTTTTACCACCAGAAATGCTAGAAAGATTTTTACGCAGAGGTGAACCAGAAGGTTAATGTTATGTGGTGAACTTCATAAAGATGTAAAGATTAAAAGAGTGGGGCTTTTATTTTTCAGTATCCGAAGGATGTATGCAGAGATGTGTGAGACATATAGTCATGTTTACAACTGGAAAATGGTTTTGAGTGTGTGCACCTGTGCACTTTACAAATACATACTCTTATTTAGTTTTCAACACAAAATGGTGAATCTTCTCTCTCAATTTCTTGCATCATAATTCCAGGATAACATTCAGCTGTTTCAAATAAATACTCTCACTAAAACTCGCTCAGAAATACTGGAGCAGATTCATCCCATGTGTAATTTAACTGACTGAGATGTAAAACAGAGCTCAGTGTTACATTTGGGAGAGTCATTACTGCTGCACACACTAATGTCAAAACAAGACTGTTTTACATTATCTTGTCCCTAGAGAAGACTTTGCTAAACTCATGACAGTCCCGTTTGCTTCACCCAGTAGCATACTTACGCATGGCCACCTGTACTTCCATCTACAGTGACGCTGCCTTTCCCTTTCGCTTAGGAGGTGTTCAGATACTAAATGTGACTGTTCCTTTACATCAGGCTTTGTGTACCAGTGTTTCCTGATAGTGGCACGCTACGAAGTACTGTTCTTGTCACTGTGCCATATTAAAATGGTGACTCATGGTTAAATGAGTCCAAATGAAGGGCCTTGGGTTTTATTTGTCTTCTTTTTAAGAGTATCACAGATTGACAGGCTGACAGCTGAGGGTAGGCTGAGGTCTTTAATCTATCCGAAAGTGAGGTGAGACATAAATGGCAGACAGGGCAGCTGTCCCTTGCTTCACTTGGGAGGTAGAACTATGAAGGCTGAGAAAATTCTTCATGCTTCACAGCATGGTCCATTCCTAATCCTTTTAGCTACGGCTCTGAGCTTTCAGTGGAGAAATAGGCCATTTGCCATCAGAAATTGGACTGAGAACACTTGCAGGCTGTTGGGCGACCGTTGTATAGAGCAGCATCAGGTTGCTACCTGACAGGGTTGAACTTGACCCAATGCCTTTGCCATGAAGCGAATAATGTGCCTTTTCTGTCCCTTATCAAAGGGATAAAATCACCCAGCAGAACCCACACTTGATGCAATGACACTTCTGGCATAACTAGTAAAATAAATTATTTTTTCTGAATGTAATGAGCTTTGATATCGAAGAAATGATTCATGTCTAAGATCAAAAGGAAACATCTTCTGAAGCAGACAGTGTCCCATTTCCCTCCAGGGCCTTAGATTTCTGTCATGATAGGCAAAATCATTCCCTTTGGTTTCTCTGAACCTGAAATTTTATGTTTTATTTTGTGAGGCAGTGACTTGGTGAGGATTGAAATGAAATCCTCGTTGATTCGGAGACTGGTATTACACCAGATACTGCTGGGATATATTGCAGGTCCCTCACTGCTCTCTGTTTATGAACAGCCTACCCCAAGGTGCTAATTAGCTAGAAGAATTGCACATACACAGAGTACTGTTTTGTTCCTCAATAAAAATACATTTGTGGTTGAGGTGAATTTAACAGCTTGGCTTAATTGTGAGCATCTTGAATTTCTGAAATCAGCAAGGTAATAACAAAAATTTGTGAGATCGATATTTTTCATCTAAAGCTAATAACAAATATTTGGATAATTCTTAATAACACCCATCCTCATTAAATATTTGTATTTATTTTCCAGAAAGTCTGGCCATGTATTACTTATACTCAATAATACTGCCTTTGGTGGTTGGTACCTCTGTTCTGCGATGGTAATCAGCTATTTTCTTGGCCTATGTACTGTGTAGGCTGGAGGAAATTCTTTTATGCATCTTTCTTTGACATACAGATGTGATTTGTGACATGCCAAATGTTTCCTTTCTTACTTGAGTTCAAAGATGCCCGAGCAAGGAACACGAGGCAAAGCGTGGCTGGCTGTAATCTGCTGCTTCTGAGACTGAGCAGTGCAAATGCCACTGATCTTAAATTTTCTTTGGGACATTTTACTTTTCTCAGAAGAATAAGGTTCACATCAGACTTCTTAGATGGATAAAGTCTTGATGATACTTTTGGGTACTAAATAATAATGATACATCAGTGTTAAATTGAACACTGTGCTTCAGAAGTGGCTGCAGTAGGAGGAACCGGCATGATCTCCATGGGTTTATGTAACAAAAATGAACACCAATTACAGTGCATTTTTTCCACTGGGACCTAGCCCATCATTTTGTCTAATTATGGCATGAATCCCACAATGGAGAAAACCTTTCTTCTGTAAAGAACCAATTCCCTCTAGAAAAGCTAAAAATCTTAAAGAACTCTAATTATAATACATTTCTCAATAGATAAAGAAAGCTGGAGAGAGCCTGTGCCAGCCACTTACCACAGGAAAAAAGAAGTAGAAAAAGATGGACTACTCTGGGAGACAAAGAGGGAATGTGAATTAGTTTGTATAAATTAGGCTCATCCTTCGTCTAGGCTGATACTAGATATAATGACTGATCTATGCTTAAAAATGCTACTGTCAGCTGAGAGTTGATAAATTTATTGACATATACTCAAGGAATAATGTTGGACTTCAGAGACTTGGGAAGAAAATGGCTGAAAACAAGTTCTACTCTACTCCTAAGAAGTTCTGGGACACTCCAAACCGGTGTGGGTACCCAGACTACTGAGATGTGCTGTTAGCTTTGGGTATTGTAGTTTCACCAGGCATGTTACAGGATGAAATGTGTTGCCTGTGATCAAAAAGGAAAAAAACTCCGATTTCCTCACTCCCAGTCCTATTCTTCAGACCAAGTTCCAACATCGATTTGATTGGATTTCTGCAAACCTAAAATAGTTCATTAAGCTGCAAAGCTCTACTGTGGGTTGTTCAAAAGGCTGCTGAATGGTAAAGAAGGCAGCTGAGAGAAGAGCTTCAAGGCTTCTTCAGCACAACAGGGGATGGTTGTAGATGAGGATGACAAAGAACAGGCTATGGTCACTCGGGGGCGAGATAACCACACAAACACATATCACTAGGCACTAGTTTATTTTGCCTGGTGTTCTATTATGAGTTCTAAAGCTGGAATATGAAATAAAGAGGCAGTGTAACATTGAAATTGCCCTAGAACATGCCTTCCCCAGCTGTCTGCTGAAATTGAGTCCAAACTCTTATTTTCATTCAATGGAATGAATTATAACACTGAATGAAAGATCTTTCAGACTCACTTAGAAGAAAGAATAAACAGCCTTCCCAAGAGGAGGACTGTATGTTGCATTTATTTACAGACTGGCCTTCTAAAAAAAACTAAACCAAACCAAATGATGATTACTGCTGAAAAGTGATACCTTGGGAAGTGAAAGCCTGGTATAGCTGGATGTAATCACCTGAGAGACAGACAACAGCTCTCACTGCTTCCTGGCCTTGGGGACATGTGTTTGCTGTGTTTGTCTTTCCTTGAAGGAAACAGTTGAGAGAATTTATACACCCACAAAGACAAAATGCTCAGAAATCAGACAAAACTGAGCAACTCCTAGATCTTCCTGCCTCAGTAGTGCTGAAGGCAGAACATGTCATAATGGTCCAGGGAAAGCTGATTGGCTTCCCCTCATTCCAAGAGAAAGTAAAGTTAAAAAATAGAAAGGTTTTATTTAAATAATTTCTTGCTATCAGTTCCCTTTGTTCTTTCTTAAGCGGTTGACACAGTGATATGCAAAGGTAGATGGAAGGAAAAGCACATGGAAGGAGAAGCACATGGAACATGCACAGAGACAAACTGGGTACAGCTCAGCTGCATTTGCTGTGCTTGACCTCAATGCAATGAAAGGGACTTTTTCAAAGCAGCTTATACTTATAAAAACCACTCTCCTTGTCTGCATTCCAAAGTCTTTGGCTGACAGTACAGCATTGACTCTTTTATTTGGTTGGTCCATTGCTGATTTCTCAGTCTATTGCCTGTTGTCTGAGAAGTCACATGGCTCTGAAGTAAGAAATAAGCGATAACTGTCCTCTGCCATCACACCGTCCATTCCCATCTGATCTGAGTCTGGTTTATCCCTGTAGAGGAGACATAGGAATGTTTGTGCAGTTAATTGTGGTGAATATATGTGAAGTGGTGTTAAAATCTAAGCATTGGACCAAAAAGATCATCTCTACCAGTAAAAGAGCAATTGATTCTGCCACTGTCTTTGCCTCTGAGACTGACAGCACCCTCTGATTTCTTTGAGAAGGTAATAGTTCTGTGAGTGATGCTAGTAGAGCCTAAGCTTCTCATAATTAAATGGGTTACTGACATTGTCATTGCATGTGACAGTTTAGCATATAGACAACACCTTTCTTCAAATCTAAGTTCCTTAGAAACAACAACATTGTATTTTAGTGACATTTTGCCGTCGTGAGCTACTGTGATTTTAGCTTGTCACAAAGCTGAAGTGCTGTATGGTACCTCCTGCTAATCCCTTCTGACCATTACCATATTCCACACAAGGTTAGTCCCCTACTTCCTTGACCTCTTTGACCAGCCTGTTAGAAAGGAAGCACATTACAGCTTGTCATCCAATAGCCAGAATTCCCAGTTAGTGAGCCTTTCTTGGAACTGTTCAATTTCTGCTGAGCTGTTATTTGTTATTATAGAAAACAAAACTTTAATGATCTGTTCTTATTAAGGTGTTGAGTTTCGAGCTTTATTAATTTAATTGGTTTCTGCTTCATTTCCTCTCTGCCATAGGTTATTTACTGCTGTGGGCAAGTATTCACCTGTTTTGAAGTTCAAAACTTAACATGAGCTGAGGAAGCTCTGATATGGTCCTCCTATAGGTCCTGCTTTTATTTGTCTGCTGTGTAACTGCTCACCAGTTTGGGTTTTTCACTTTATATGACCACCCCTCACGCTCTGCTGTGATTCATTCCTGTCATTTACTGTGTGGCTCTTCTGCCTGTTCTTGGATTCAGAGCTGGCTCATGAGTGAAACATACAGTAGGAGAAAGCTACAGTCACACAGCAGAGCTTCCTTTGCCTTGTATGCCTGTTGTATGGATTACTGTTCTCTGTCACGGATAATTCTGTGCCTGCATAAACTGGACACTGAATTTTTAATTATAAGTATCTTACTCTGTCCCCTGCTCTTGAGGTGTAATTCCTGTGATCTCAGTTTCTTCCGCAGGAGAAAAAAAAGAGACAATGATGCTGAACTATTCAGTATTTATAAAATGCGAAGGTTTATTTGAGCCTTTAAGTGGCAGGATACCAAATTTAAAGGTGTTGTCTACAAGCATTATGTCTGAACTGCGACTTGCTCATGGATATGGAAGGCAGCTTTTCAGAGAAAGGCCTTCAAGGCAGCATCTGGTCCATCCCACTTCATCAAAGCATGATAAGCTCTCCCTAATCTCTTTGTTATTGCTGTTGTCTAGTGTGGGCACTGAAGAGACTGAATTTCCACTGAAGCGGTAGCCATTTGGAGATGTTTTAAGAATTCGAAGCCAGGCAAAATTAATTGGAAAAGTAGAAATCAAAATCTCACCCAGGCTAAGTATATACTCAGTCTGTCAGCATATCTTTCCCACATTGCTTTGCAGCAAATTATTATTCAGCCTCATGTCAGCTAAGCTGGTGCTGAGCAATCTGGGTCGGAAGTAAGCAGAAGAGTGGGGCAACGGCGTGTCTGGTAGTGAACTGGGGGATAGTTACAAGCACAAGTCAAACAAAGGAAAAGCAGCCTCAGCACTCTGATTCCAGTGGTTTCTTTCTTCCCAAGTAGCTGGCAGATGTGCATATGGAGAGTGTTGCTGTGCTGTAGTTATCTGTCAGCTGTCCCTTCCAGTGCTGGTTATGCTCTGTAACAATAAACAGCTTTGAAATTTAGCACATTAGCCAGAACCAAGTGCATCCGGAGTGCTCCTCTCTTTCCTCTCTCTTTGTTGGATGTATTCAACAACAGCTAGTCACATTTCTTCCCCATTGGGTGCCAACATGAAGTAAATGCAAACTGGTGTGGTGTTACCACCTGGAGTCCACACACCGACAGAGTCAGTGTCAAAAGGGCTGTTCAGAGCTTTTTCAAGATATAGAAGCATGAAAAATTTATGAACAACAGCAAAGCCACATCAGTTTGATTCCATTGTGACAAGGTGGAAGATTTGCTGCTGTGGGTATTGCAGCAACCTCACCCTGGCCCAGGTGTGAGCTTCCTGGGGCATTTTGTGCTAGTCATGTGGCAGCTATCTGGTCCCTAGCAACCTAAAGATTATGGAGTAATAAAGAGTGCTGCACCTTGACTGCTATGAACATGAATTAGTTTGAATTAGGGTTACTAAGGCATAAGGAGTAAAGGGGAGATCTTCCCCGTAAATTTCCTTCAGCAACTGGCATCCAGGTTTGTGTCTTTCAAGCTAATAATACAGGTTTACATAGCTTTAAAAAAAACATCCTCAGCTGCTCTGTGCACCACAGAAACACTCTCTTGTGAGTTCTGGGCCAAAGACAGGATTCTGGAATGGGAATATGTTTAATGGATATGGGAAGAATAGTGGGAAGGGGCTGGAGGATACCAAAGCCTGTGATGCGCTCAAATCCAGCTCATGGGTTTGCATTGTCCTCTAAAGAGTGGCCCAATTCTGTACCTGCTCACCCACAAAGTTCAATGGGTAACCCAAGCCCAGTTTGCTTCTGAATCTCTGCTACATTTCAAGGAAGAGCTTTTCTACCTGGTGTTCCCTCACATGTATAGGGTACATAGAAGTATCCCGGGTGGGTGCTGCTTGATCCTCTGGTGGTTTTTTTCTTAAAACCACATGAATAAATGTCAGCCAACAGCTATTGTGGTGCAAGTGTTTCAGGACTTGAAGAGGAGCTAACTTCAGGACAACAGCCCAGATTAAATAAAATCAATGTCCTGCTTGCAGAGAAGAACAGATTTCAAGTGTCACAGAATGTTGCTGAGCTGTTACTTGATGTGCAGGTTCCTGTTGTTGTATCTTAATCGATTGCTATTAAATGGGACTGTAAGAGTAGGACTATTACCATGAAGACAGAATTAATGCAGAGAGAGTCAGTTTAGAAAGTCTGTGGGCATTATCTTGATCAAATTATACTTTGAAAATGGGTTGTTAAATCTAGAGGAGAAGGAGGGGAGGGGAAGGTCTTCTGAATTATTCATAATTTATTTCCCACTTGACAAGTTTACATAGACATGAAATTCAGGTGGGAGTACACTGAGTGGGCTGGTTATTAATTACATATGAATTGGACGGACCTTTCTCTCGTGTATCCAGATCTGCCTTTGCAACTTAGTATTTCCTACAGCTGGACAACTTTTTTGCCTTTGGGTGAAGAAATCCTCGAGTACCTCTGAAAAATCCAATCTATTCAAATTCAGTTTAGGATTATTTTTCACACATAACATCAGCTCTCCTAGATGATACTTTAACTGTTATCCCTTATGTAAGGACCAAGGACAAAATGTTCATGTACTGCATTCTAGAGAGCAAGTGTGCAAGGGACCAATTTATCATTGTGATATCTGTGCCCACAGGATGAACACTCAGGAATTGAAGACTGCTTTTATTGATGCTGGAACTTCACAACCTTCCGTAAAAGTCTGAGTATGGTGAAGGTCTCAGATGGCTTTATGGGGTTAGTTTTTTGATAGATGGAATGTATAAAATGCCATTCCTTTTTGTGAACAAATGTGAAATCTGTGTCAGGAACAGTAACTAATTATTTCTGCAAGGATGTAGTCTTAAATCTTCTCTTGCAGCTTTAGCATTTGTTTATAGAATTATGTATTTGGATGCTTTTTACTTAATATTCTGTGTAGTCTGTTTTAAGCTCAAGCAGCTTAAGCCTGCTCATCAAACACACTTCACCACCTCTAGGTTTATTTTTCTGTCAAAATAGCAACAATCAAGTTGACAGCTCATTCACCAAGAAAATACCGTTTGGGTTTTTCCCCCATTTCAGATATATCTGCATCTGACTTTAGTCACACATGTGATTGAAAGGCTGCACATTTTTTGCAGGGCACATGAATAAGCAGGACTGTGAACAAACTCTCTGTCCATACCAGAATTAAGCTCAAGTATAGACACACCACAAAGATAAATCTTCTTGGAGAAAAAAACCCCAATCAATCACTCCACAACCTTGACTACCTTGCTACCTAATCTGTAGTAAATAAATCGACTCGTAGCATTTCCTGTCAGCAGAGGGTAAGTAGCAGGACTTGTCTGCATCTTTCCTGATCTGCTAACCTGCTTTAAAGCTATAGCTGTCTGTCTGCAGTAGGAGACTACCTCCTAAGTAGTTACCACGTTTGTGACTGCAGGGTAAGAACATATTTTGTTTCCTATTGAAAACAAGATATAAAAGTAAATTTTCATTAATGCTGACAGTTAAATGGATATATGACTTGACATAGTTTTGGGGATTCAGACATTTATTTCTTTTTCAAGTAATATAAAAAAAAGTCCTTCAGGGAGCTCAAGGTTGATCCTCTGTGAGTTATGTGGTTTGCAAAATTATGTTCTCTGTGGCCCTGTGAGGTTGTGAAAATATACATTTGGTTATGTATTCTGACACAGAGAGGGAACATATTCTACATATCAACTCTTTCTGCTCAGTACTTAAGGGTTCGTTAATGCAGAAAATTCGTGGACATGGATGGAAATCATGTGGGTAAGGTTACCAAAGCATAAATCACAGAGTCACAGAATGGGGGGGGGGTTGGAAGGGACCTCTGGAGATCATCTGGTCCAACCCCCCTGCCCCAGCAGGGTCACCCAGAGCAGGGAGCCCAGGATCCCATTGTCCAGGTGGGTTTGGAATCTCTCCAGAGAAGGAGACTCCACAACCTCTCTGGGCAGCCTGGGATAGGCTCTGCCACCCTGACAGCAAAGGATTTTTTGCCTCCTGTTCAGATGGAACCTTCTGGGTTCCAGTTCCCGTTGCCCCTTGTCCTGTTGATGGGCACCAGTGAAAAGAGTCTGGCCCCATCCTCTTGACACTCACCTTTTAGATATTTATAAGCATTGTAAGATCCTGCAAAATAGACATGTGATCCTGTAGTATGTATATGGTTTGGAGAGTTACTCCAAACTTGGGTCCTGGCATGTCCTGGACTAAATACCCTGGGAGACTTGGGAATGATGGTGGTTTTCAGTTGGCTGTAGCCTTACTCTAACCTCACAGTCCCACCCACAAGGAATGGCAATGCACAGTCCTTCAGAACAACAGGTGGCTGTCCTCCCCTGCAGTCAGGGAGTGGAGGAGGTGATGAATTTAAGAGTCATACTTGTTTCTAATGTTTAAGATGGGAGGAAGGATGGGAGCAAACTGCTCTGGTTCAAATAATACTTACACAGACTGGTGGGGGGCTTCTTACACAGATGCCCCCTGAGGCCAACAATTAATTTGAAATGAGCAGCACCACTGGAACCTATTTCTGCATATGAGCTGGTGTCTCAGATCCACCCGTGGGAATAGTACAGAGCAGTCAATGACTCACCATTGGTAGTAGTACGTCTCTTTATTTTTGTATAAACTCCTGATTTTCTGTAGCAGATGGACAAGTGGGAAGAAAACAGACTGCTGGAGGGTAAGGATATGGATGTGACACCTGCAGTTCTCCAAGATCTAGCAAAATCCATACAAAAGTTCCAATAACCACTCCTTATAGCCAAAGGATGCCAAAGTCCACTCAAGCCCACCCAGGTCAACACATCCCAATAGCCTCTTTTCTCAGAGACATCAGGTCTTGGACCTTACAAATGAGAATGCAAAGGGGCAAAATAGATTCTTTTATTTCTGAATGGGAAAGGCTTTAAAATTTGCTGGCATTGTACAGCCAAGTGAGGCACTCT
This sequence comes from Chloroceryle amazona, assembly GCA_027560015.1. Lineage (NCBI taxonomy): Eukaryota > Metazoa > Chordata > Aves > Coraciiformes > Cerylidae > Chloroceryle > Chloroceryle amazona. Next base: position 123,208 of record JANHFX010027140.1, on the reverse strand, counting down.
TAAGTGCCCCTGGGACTGTAGATCTATCAAGTGGGACAGACACTTTGTATAAAGTGAAGTTTTAGGAAGGACAACCTGTCATTTTTGTATTAGAAGGTAGGGCTGCCTTCCTTGGTGGTATCATAGAGAAATACAGTCTGCCCCAAAATATGATGTGATATAATGTAATGATATATAAAGTGATTGCTCTTTTATTTACAGTACATTTACTGAATATGTTTTAAAGGGTTGTGAGTCTCTTCTGAATTAACATTCTTTAGTATTGTGGAAAGAAACAGTCTTGGTACCTACCTCTGGGGAGCTTTTCAGCTGAGATCAGAGTAATTGGAATTTGAGTCCCAACTCAGATTCTGATCCTGTCATTTTCCATTAGTAGGTCTGATATTTTATGTCAGTGTTTGAATCTGTCTTGCAGCTTCTTGGAAATAGCTTTTCCACAGATAGTTGTGCTGGAAGGCTAATGGAGTTTAGTTGCTGATTAGTATGTTCCAACATTTATTGTCTAAGCTGTAGCTTTCAAATGGCACATCAAGAAAACTGAGAGGCTGTACAGGCCAAGGTGGGTGTTGAGCCTGGGCTAGTCTGCCTCATGATGGCTGAATGAATGACACAAACCAAACCTGCATAGATTTGACTTAAATTTAAATGTCATTGACTAACTCAGTAGCCGTCTGTCTTAGTTGGATTAATGTCCAAATCATCACATAGCATTTGGGCTTTTGTGCAGTATTAAGATTAGCATTCCTCAAGGACTCAATCTTCAGCAGGGGCATGAAGCCACCATCCTTCCTGGTGATATCTGTGTTTTGTCCCCATGGCAGAAAGCTTGAGGGCAGCCTGTCTCCTGTCTTCTTTTCCAGCAGAACACAGCCAAGCATGGCATGGGGACATATTGCTGGGAGTGTATTGTTTGCTGGATTCCCTTCCACAGTCACTGTGCTATAACCTGCTTACATGAGGGCTAGTGGAGTATAAATGTGCTATTCAATATAAGGAAGTATTTTAAAAATAGTTTTGTACTAAATATATCAGTGAGAAAACCAGTAGTCCTGCCCATTGACCAACTGTATCCAGTATGGACGTTACTTGTCACTCTGGTCCCCACCCTCCCCCCAGGCAGCTGTCAAAGCCATATTCCTGGTCCAAACTGCTCACCTCTATGCAGACTTGTAAAGGTCGATAAAGAACCAGTTGTACTCAAAGCATTTGAGAAAGTTTCTTGTTGCTATCGCAAGGCCGTGGAGTCAGTGTGTTCTCTAATTTTAGCACTGGTTTTGCATGGGGAGATTACACTTTCCAAGCCCTTGGAGAAAGGAGATTGGCAAACAAGTGTGTATAAATGTGGAAAGCACCAAGGGATTCTACTGCTAGACTAGAATTAGGCTGTAATAAAGAAGATAAGCTGGGTCAAATTCGTGCCCTTTAGAAATACAGCTGAATCAACCTTGCTGAAGGTTTTTCTGTAAGAGGCAGTGACTCTCCAGAAGTGATAGGCCATATTTGACTCCATCTATCTCTGTACATCATTCACGGCTGAGAGGATTGGGTCAGATTGTTGTTTCATAAGATTAAGTAAACATTTTTTCCTTTCTCTTCCAAATCATCCACCAGGATGTTTGAAACCAGTCCTATCTTGCAGGGCTTGGTGAATTTACTTTCCATCTACATGTTCCCTACTCATCTATGTCCAAAGCTGTTCACACTATCCATTATTGCAGTGCCAGGCCCTGGCATTTCTTCAGCTTTCTTTGAAGGAAAACAAATGAAAAAAAAAAAAAACGTGGAAGAACTGGTCTGTCTTTTGAGAAGGAAAATCCAACATGGACATGAGAGGAAATGTTATTGTGAATTTGAGTCTGTTAGGAGAACAATGTCCATTTGACTCACAACCTTTACACTGTATTTGAATTACTGAGTGATACTGGGAAGGCTGAAAGGCATGAACGTGTTTGTGTTCAGCTCTGTTATTATAATGGCGAACAAAGGAAGAGAGGTACAGTGTCTTTTAAAATCTTCTCTCCTGCTGCTCATTTCCTGCTGATGCTTTCTTTTCACTTTAAACCTCTGTTAAATTTTATCTGTATTTTCCTTCCTCTTGTAAAAGTTCTGGTATCTGGAATGCAGCTATTCACTGTATGGTTTTTAATGTCGGAAACCAATAGTTCTAGCAGGTGATGAAACATTTCATACTTCTGAAACTCCATTGTGTAAATCTGCCATTCGAGTGGAAAAAATAACAGTTTAAGGTTTTCCTTCTTGAATGGGAGAAATGCCTGAGAATTTCCAAACCACTGATCATTTCTGTATGTGCCCCGTGGGCTCTTCCCACTTACGCCACTTAACTTTGTTGATTCAACTCTTTTCACAAGCAAGGAATTTAAGGGCAGAGAGATAGGTCAGCAAATACAGGCTCCAGGACACATACTGGTATGTGTCTCCTTGGATTTGGGCTGTCGTTATTGTGGCTTTTACCATTTTCTGCAAGGGCTTTTAGAGGGACAGGAGTTTCCCCTGACAGCAGTAGTTTCTGTAATGTAAATTTTATCGACGACGTTGCACACATTGCCTGTAGTGTCAACAGCCAGTGGGTCCCAGCCAGTCACTGAGTTGTGTGACACTCTCCAGATGCTCTGTGCTACTCTTAATGGTTGTGCAGTAAGTTGTAGGGCTCACTAGGCAGGCAGAGATTCTTTCCACCACCACTTTATCCAACAAAACATGTTTCACAAGCAGAGAGTCCTCTTTGCTTTGGGGTTTCTAAGTGGTAGGAATCCTGCTGTGCATTTCCACATCTGTGAACTGCTGGACATTCTCAGTGCTCTCTGGAGATGTGGTGATTGGGGAAATAACATGCTTCAGGCGCAAGAGCATGGAGAAAAGCAATATGAGCAGGATAGCCAGAAGGGTTAGGAACAGTCCCACGTACACGTAGAGGCTGGAATATTTATCTACTGTTGTGTCTACTTCTGTAGCCAGAGTTGGAAAGTGGACACGGCCAGTCAGGTTTCCATGGAATTTGAAATAAATCTCAGTCATTGCTCTGTCAGCTTTGGTCCATTTTCCTTATTTATTTTAAGATTTCCTGTCTTGCCTCACCAGACTCACAAAGGAGGTCAAGAGAGGGAACTTAGGACAGATGGCACAATGGCTTCGGCAAGAAATGCTCCACCCTTTCGATCTCATCTGCTGGTTCACACAATTCAGCAGACTGCCTGAGACAGGTCTTTGCAAATCACTTTGCAAGTTGCTGTTACAATGACAACAAGCATTAGATTTGTGTTTTACACCATCGTCTGGCTTTTAGTTTGTCCTGAAAATGCTTTGGTCCTTCTTTTGTTAGGTCACCTCCTTTGATAGGTGAAAAGGTTTGGTGCTTCTCTCAAACTGAGCTGCAAAGGTTTGCACAGCTTTGGTCTTTACAAGTGTTGTTTTCCAAACAGAGTGAGTCAGCTTTCTGCCCAACTTCTCCCACAGCAGGTGGTTTATCCTTGTATGAGCCAGGGAAGGTTGTTCTCTGCTTTGCCAGACTGCTGCGGGATCTCTTCTCTCCTAATCCAGAGCTACTGAGACTTGCTTAGAGAGTATGGAGTTTTGTGTTTCTCATTAGGAGCTGTCAAAAAGTTGGCTTTCTAAAAGGAAAACGAGAGAGTGGGAGAGAGATATATAAAAGCAGGTACCAAAATAGCCAAGCCTATATATGTGGTACCTTTAGACTAAACAGCTCAGAAAACCTTTGTCATGCTCCTGTGAGACACCTTGAGCTCCAGAGAAGCACCAAATATTTAACTTGAGAGAAAGCCTTTGCAAATCTAATCATTAAGGTCTCTTCTGGTAACACTCACAATTTACTTATGGGTAAGAGAAGGCCCCATGGCCTATGGGATTAGATATCACAGAGGAAGGGAAGATAGGAATCCAGCCACTGTCTTCCACGATGTGTTATTTATTATCAGGACCCTCTGTTTCTGAGGCAGGACACATATGACAGGCAGCCAGAGCCCTGCCTGTCCCACTGGGGCAACTCTACCACAGGATGTGACACTTCACTCACCTTCTGGGAGCAGAACTTATTAGAAATGGGGGAAATCTTAACATTTGAGCATTTTCAATTCTTCCAGCTGGAAAATAAAAATGTAACTGCTGAAATTTCACTGTAAATGGTACCTCCAAAAGCCCCCTTATGTTCTGCTTTGATGAGACCAGAATTTTGTTTTTAGCTGAAGCAAGAATGATAGCACCGAAACAAAGTGATGCAGTCATTTGTAATGTTCACTACATATACACCTATATGAGATGTCAGCAGAGTAACATTAATATGGTAATATACTGTGGTATTCAGATTAAAATGAAACATTGGCTCAAAATGGTAAAAGCTCTGATGTTTTTAGATAAAGATTTCACCTTAAAGACATTGCTGCAAAACATTTTGACTTTTCACAGGCCTTCAGTTTGTAAACTGTAGTTGGTTTATTGATGACGTGTGGTTGTGTTCTACTCATGCACCAGTGGGAGCAATACCTTGCTGTTCTTCAGAGAGAGGTGGTTGAAATCTGGAGGCCTGAGTCATCAAGAAGGTTGTTGTCAGGCTTTCATTTCAAGCAAGACGGACCTACTTTGGCTCAGGTGATGGGGAAACATCTGATGGGCTGAGTTTTTGGAGAAGGGATGCTGGGGATTGCCTGCACTTCACCTCTCAGCTCCTCCAATACCTTCTTCAGTATCAAAGTCTTTGAGATACCAGCCATCCAGTTGAGGGAATACTGGGCCAGATCCATAGTAATAGGCTGGCAGAGCTGGGCCAAACTGCTGATTGAAACAATTGCCTGGGGATTTGACTTCTGCAATCCCTGCACAGGCAGTGGATTCTGTGCTGTGCTTTGCATGGGAGGCTGTGGGCAAGCATGGTAGAAAAGGGCTGCTCAGTATTTTTCCAGGGGCTGACCCAACCCCTTTGGAGCCAGTTATTCTGGCAGCAGGTTTGGTGCTGGTACAGAAACATGGGATGTGAAAGTGAAGCTCTTGTTGCCAACAGGCACTTTTGCTCTCAATGATAGGGCAAAACCTGTGATTTTCACACTTCAAAACCTATAAATGGAAATTTTTCCTCTGTGGAGAATATTCTTATGTTACACAGCATGTGGGAAATAGAGGGTGTGAAGGTTCCTGGCCATCTTAAACCTCTGTTCTTACAATCTGATTTCTCTGTTGATAATGAAGTGCAGTCAGTCTGGAATCTGACACTTGCGTGAGTTAAAGTACAGAGCAATGTCTTTGACCATCTCATCTGCTACCTTACTGCTAGCGAAAGCCAGAGCTAGTTTCTCTCCTTAAGGAGCAGAGAGCCTAATGACTTCACATACTTCATAAAATTAGGCTGTAGCATGCTAAGGACATTAGTCTGAAGATCAATAATTAACTACAAACCAAGACACTGAATTAACAAAGCTCAGCTGGGCATTTATTGATAAAAGGAATGGATTAATAGTAAAAAGTAGTAGCAATGGGGAGTTGGCACATCTTGTTGGTTTTGTTTTGTTTTTTTTTTTAGTCTCAACTACAGAATTGTGAGGAGCAATGGATTATTCAAACTATTGAAAACTGTGAAATCAACTACATCTTTTCTAGAAATGAGCCAGAAATAAATCAGTAGCTCCAGGCAACCCCAAAGAACTTTGCTTTTCAATCTATCTATCTATGTGCTCATTGAGCACATCTTTTTGGATATTAGTAGATTTAGCTTTGCACACTCCCCTTCAAGAAATAGAATCTTGAAGACTGTAGAGAAGCAAGGTCATGTGAAAATAAGTGGTACACATTCTGAAAAACCCCTGTGTATAAAGCAGGTCAGCACCGTAACTTTGTATGACAGTGCACGGGAGGCAAAACCTCACTGATTACCCTGAGAAACCCTCAAGTCCATGGAGAGAGGGTAGTAGGTAGAAGTTTGTTATAAAGCAGAGCAGCATAACTAGAGCCCACATTCCCTGCAATCTAAGTTGATGATCAAGGCTTAGTCATTCTTCTCTGGCTGGCCAACGATCCAGGTGCCCAGCACCATCAGTGTTCACTGATGCTCAGCGGGTACAGATTGATTCCAAACAGACACTTCTTTTTTTATCAGCTTGTGGTTGTTTTTAAGCAAGGACTAAAAACAACCCTCCAAAACAAACCAACATATTTTATCTAATAAAAAGCAGTAATGAAAATAGAAGCCTCATACCAAACAACAGAAAGCTTTCTTCTCAGAGTGTGTCACTGAGACAGGAAATTCATGAGCCAGAACTTGATGGGTGTTGAAATTACCATCCTCCCACTGCAGCTAGCAGGGTTTGGGGAGTTTTTCTGAAGCCCGCATGGCCCTACTCTGCACCTTGGTAGGTCACAGAGGAGCAGAGAGAAAGAAAGATTTTCCCCCAAACAGGTCAAGCAGACAGTACAAATTGATCTTGCAACTGCAGTAAATGTCCTGTATTGCCCAGTTCCTTCCTTTTACTCCCATACTCAGTGCCACTTGCCAGCGAGGCATCTCTGGAAGTGCAAGCAACTTTTTCTGAGCTCTCCTTTGCTTTTTCCACCTGACACTCTACTACAAAGAGCTAAGTGGGACAAACCAGAACAATCACTTGCATCATTTCTCCAAGGCTGACAGTTTAAATTTGCACTTAACTGGCCGGCAAGTGCAGAAAGGTTTGGTTTTGAAGACAGACAGTACCAGGGCTGTATTCTGTCTAGGTGACCTTTGAGAAAAAAAATCAGCATTGAAGAAATGCAAATGAAACATTAAAGTATCAATTCCATCCATGGCTTGCACTTTCTCCAGGGAGAAGAAATGGGGGGGTGTCTCTTTCAGTTGTGGATGGTATTTTTTGTTCTCATGCTGAAGTGCAAGATAGTGTGTCAGTGTCTGAGCTGTGGTAGTGCATAGGGAGAGAACAGAATAAAGCATAGTTACCTTCCAGAGCAGGCAGGGGTGTTGGGACTAGGCACTAGAGCAGCTGATTCAGCCCATGAGCTTGCTGATGATTGATCTAGGAACATCTCCTCCAGGTAGTGGGATTTGTGCAGAAAAGATTTGCTGTCTTATTGCTGGAGTCAGGATATTGTCTTTTCAGCAGCAGACACGCCAAGTGCACTTTCTTCTCCTCTGCTCTTGAATTCACATGGTTTGCTGGCACTGATGGTTGTTATTCCCCGTCTTGAGATGTCAACTGACAGTCTAACTGAACAGCATCACTGCTGCTGATCTTCCTTCGCAGGCAGTGGGAGAAGGGGGCAAGGAGCCTTCTCTTCCTGAGCTTCACTGCTCAGATGGAAACAGCAGGTCCCCTCCCTCAGCAGTGGTAGGCAACAGTCGGAGCGGAGAGGATCTGTAGTGCTGCTGCAGCTCGGCAGCAGGCAAGGAAGGAAGGGAGGGAGGCTGTGAGCTCAGCTCGCAGCAAAGTTTGTGCAAGGTTCATCTTAACTCTTTCGTGCTTGCAAGTGGTAAACAAGACTGAGCTGCCGGTTAATTGTGGAGTAAGGCGTGAGCTGGGAGGACAGGTTATCAGTTTCTCTCTAATTTTCTGGAAGGTGCAAAGGTGGTTTTGGTTTTTGTACCTTGGGAAGGGTTACCTGGTGAGGGCTCCCAGCTGGGTTCTTGTCTGGAGCCACGGACAAGTGTCACTTTTCATCTGAGACTTTCAGGAGAGCCCCCAAACATTGCTCTTTGGCATCAGAGCTTTTGATGTATTTTTGTCCCTGTTCTTATTATTTGGTGGTTCGGGAAGGGCTATGTGGCTGGTTTAGTTTACAGGTCCTCCCTCCCCTGAGTAGCTTGAAACTCTGAATTGGGTGAGAATCCAAGTGATCCTAGTCCCCCTGATTACCCCATCTTTTGACCACATTTCTTAGCTCCCCCCTGGCTGAAAAAGTAAGGATGTTTTGTGATCCTGTTTCAGTTACAACACAAATTAGGTTAAACCATATCAATACATCACTATTATTTTAGTTGTGTGCATGTTTCAGAATGGTGATGGAGAAGAAGTTTTCCTTCGCTTCACGCAGCATGGCTCAGTTTTTTGGAGTCAGATGTCAGTTTGGGATGCACTGCAGCAAACTCCAAGGTTCCACCAGCAGTGCAGCACAGCTGGAGGTGACCAGCACATAGATGGAGTAGCTGCAGTTTGCTGTGTACAGTGGTGAGCAGCTGTATTTCACATATCCATGCCCCTGTGCCTCAGCAGGTGGGTTGGCTGGAGGCATCTCTTGGAGTGAACTAGACCTGCAGGCCCACACTGGCCACTTGGCTTGTGGTAGCTCCCAGTGTGTGCAGGTTGTCTTTTCTGGGCTGTCTTTGGGGCACTGGGAGCAGGATTCCCCTCTAGAGAGTAAGTGCACAGGGGGATTGGGGAAAGACAAGTTCATTCTCTCTCTGCAGCTTTCTGTGTGACAAAATAGAGACATTTAATCTCAAAGCTGTCTCTTCAGACTCCTCTCCCTCTCTGGTTCCCCATGGCCAAAGCCTGAGTAGAGGGGCCAAAGGGTAATGAAACACAGAGTTGCACAACTCTTTCATCCTCCTGGGGTGAAGGGCTGTATTATAAATCCATCTCTCCAAGGGCTTTTCAATCTCTGGAGCTCACTGGCATGGTGTATTATTGCAATGCAGCACTATTTAGATAAATAAAACAGTCCCTGGAAAAAAATAAAATTCCTCTGCTCTTCTGCGGTGGGATGAACTCTGGGAAAACCAAGACTTATAAGGCAGCTTTGATTGCTGGATTTATTTCACATTTCCTTTGTTGTAATATCATTTGCAGTGCCCTGTATTGCAGTCTGTGCTGCAATTCCCTGCTAGGTGCATAGCAATGAAACTACAATGATAATCCAGATATTTTTTTTTTCCCCTGGAACCTGTACAATTACTGCTTTACCAACAGACAGCCTGCCAGCGCCTCCAAACCCTGGGTACAGGTCCTCTTATTTAAGAAGAAACAAGTGAGAGCTCTATTTAACCAGGAATTACGTTGCTGGTTGAGTTATGAGACCCAGAAGACACAGAAATGTGTTGAAATCCTGCGCCCCTGCTTTCTGTATCATGCTAATGAGCAGTGTTGAAATGAAAGGCTCTCTCTTCTTGTCCATGCAATCCAGCTTCTCTGCTCAGTTTTTTTCCCCCTTTGTTGATTTTGCAGTAAATTATCTCTTCCTTTTGTAGGACAAGCTGCTGTTTGGTGGATGGGTACACTTAAATTTCTTGTTTCCTTTGTGGCAGGATATAATAAAGCCAGATGAATTTGAGCTAATGCCACAATTTATAGCAGCTGAGGCTGATGAGTGCTCGACTGACTGATTGCTGAATTCCTGAATGGTTGACAAGTATCCAAGGCTTTCTCTCTATGTAAATTTTGGGGCCAATCAATGACAAATTTCTGCTACATAAAATGAAGGCGTGCAAATCCCCTTGGAAAAACACAAATATATGAAGCCAGCAGAAGAATTTGGGGAAAAAAACAAACCATCCGAGGTTTGTTAGGTTCTTTCCACTGCATTATTTGACCTGTGTCTCAAGCTTCATATCAGGTCATTTTACGCATCTTTCTCATAATGCTCTTAGAGTGAAATTTGGATTTAACAAGGAGCAAATAAGATCTCTGAATGCTTGTTACTGAACATAATCTGTATGTTCCTATAGGGATTCTTCTGTTACCCAAATTCAGGAATCCTACAGACATTGTAAATCCATACTTTGGGTCTTTAAAAAGTGCTTTCAGTGCAGTTACAGTGAATGAAGAAGAAGCTGTGTGCTCCTCTCCATCACATCCCTTTCATAGCCAATACATCCCAGAAAAGTTTCTTCAAGCCCTCAGCTTCCACCGTTTGGGATTGCTTGTGTGTGGGAGGGCCAGGGCCAAGCAGAGGTCTCCTTTGCTAATGTAGAAAGAGCCACAACTTGATAGGCACCTGTGCACATGTCAAAGGTGACAAAGAAAACAGTCAGTGGCTGAGTTTTCAGTATTAAGGGCAGAATATGTGTTAAATTAGAGCAGCTTAAAACTCAGAGCTGTTATGTCTGAAGCATATTCCTTGTTGGGACATATTTTCCACCTGTTTTTTAGAGGTTACAGTTAATACTGCCTCACCATTTCTCCAGTCCTGTCCTTCCCTTTCCTCCTGCTAAAGCAATTTTCTCCTTCGCCTGCGTGGTTCATCACTGCCTGCATGGGAGTTTGGCTGCCAGAGCTGTTGTGCTGAGCCGAAGCAGCTCGCCTTGCTTGGAGTTTCACGAGCTTTCAAAGGGCTTAGGGGGAGCTCACCCGCTTCTCCTCTGAGAGCACTGCTAGAAACCTGCACCAGATGGCTTCAAAATCAGCTCCACACTCTGAACTTCTGTTCATGACTTATGGCAATAAGAATCATATTTAGCACTTCTGTATTTTCGAGACACTTCACAGTTGTACAAGTCCCTCAGTGAGGTACAGTCAGACAGTGTTGAAGAGGACTGCTAAGCGTCTGATTTTTAGCAGCTTTTGTGGCTGTTAGAGGCTTTGTAGCTGTGCAGTGTAGCTACCCGTGGGACACTGCCTTGAAGAGGTGCCCAACCCCTCTTAAGCCTTAGAGGCCACACAGTCCAATTCCCAAGGTGCCCAGCTCATACTAGACACGTTACATGGATAAAGACGTGTCCTTTACCTTTCCTGCCTTCCCACACCTGCTCTGGCCAGCTACAGAGGAGGCCCCTTACTGCTGTGAGGAGAGTTAGATAACTGGAACTGCCCGAGGTGGTTGCTTGTTCTTCCAAAGATCAGGATGGTTCCTAGTCTCCACCTAGAACTGTACAATGATAAACAAGAGGGTAAGTCTTTGATAGGACAAGCAAAAAGGGCCTCAAAATTGCACCAGGAGAAGTTTAGGTTGGACATTAGGAAACATTTCTTTCCTGAAGGGGTTGTCAAGTCCTGGCCCAGGCTGCCCGGGGCAGTGGTGGAGTCTCCATCCCTGGAGGGGTTTAAAAGATGCTTAGATGTGGTGCTGAGGAACATGGTTTAGTGGTGCCCTGGCAGTGCTGGGTTAACAGTTGGACTCGATGATCTTAAAGGTCTTTTCCAACCAAAATGATTCTATGATTCTAAGTCACTATGGAAGAGATGTTGAAACAAGTGACAGCACTTAGCACTGTTTGTCTTGGCAGAGTGGAATATGTTGCAAATATGGTTTTGTTTTAATATGTTTTGTCTTTATAGCCACGGCACTTGAGTGGCAGATGATCTGTACCACAAACAGCCTTGTGGAACACATGAAAAAACATGTTTCAGTACACTTTGAGTCAGTAGTCTCTAATGAATATTTTGACTTTCAAATATTTATTCCTCATTCAGATTTGCATGAAATGGGTTTGGCTGCCACCAGTTTTAAGGGACAAATACCACAATCCATGGGATAGCAACCTTGATAGCAAAGAAGGTTACTTCACCCTCCCTAAGCAATCTGTCAGTACTAAGTGCTACACAAATGCTTGTGGTCATGTGCCCACTGCCCCAGCAGAGCCTAGTGCCTTTCCCTCTGTGCATTCCCACACAGTCTTGTTTTGACCAGCACAGTGTGCCTGAAAATGCTCATGTGTTTGAATTAAAAGACATTTGTTCCTTTAAAAGGCTTTGGGCTGTTTTGACAATTTGGCTTTGTTTTGAACTTCCTTCATCAAAAATATTACAGTGCTTCAGTTTATTTATAGAAACTCATTCTCCCACAGATAACTGAAGAAATTCAGCCTAGTCTGGCTACTGCTAATTTTTAGGAACATTTCTAATTTGATTTACTTTTGTCAGGGAAGAACTACATTGTCCTGCACAGGATTCATTCTCAAACACTGCTAAGCTTCATTTTTGTGAATGAGCTTGTGAAGAAGGTGTTGCAGGTCCCCAGAATGGTGTTAACACCACTCACAGAAGAGAGTTTCAGTGCTCTGGGTAAGTCAGTGAGAGCTAGCTCAGGTAGGGCAAGCTGTCAGTGAGCAGGGCTGTATGGACAACCCTTGGAGCAAGAGGTATCTAAAAAGCAGGTTCCACCTGGGCCTGACCTGCAAATACCTCTCAGCCACTCTGCATCAAGGTCTCACACAGATCTTTGTGGCCATTGGCAAAAATTAGTTGAACAATGAGAGGGATAGAACCCAAAACAGATCCTATGTTCTTCAGTCCATGACCTGGAATATTATTATTTCTTCTGAAGCAGGAGAGTTCTTGGAGCAGTGCTTATTTTTAGGGAGTTCAGCACAATTTCTAGACCCAAAAGCTTCGGGTAAGTCTGGAGAAGATTTCAGATGTGCTGATCATCTGTTTTTGGCTGGCCAGTTGCTAAGATACAACCTGAGAGGTGACTCGCATGACAGTGAGCCACTCTGCTTTAGTCAGTTAAAACGGTCACTTGTTTTTAACACGCCCAGCCAAGCTTGCTTTAGAGCCCATCTGCTCTGCTTACCAGATCATCTTAACGTGACTGATGACAACACCCAGTAAATACTAACAACTGGATCTTATTTTCCCAACAAGATCACTGACTGGCTTCCAGGAGACTAGGTTGTTTCTCTGCATGCTGGAGCATTTGTTGGGAATTGGGTCATTCATGGAATTTACTTCTTCCTGTCTGCATGGCAGGGCTGGTGCCCCAGAGAAGACTCGGCATGGATCTCAGTATCAAAACTAACACCTGAAGTGTGTATATGCATGAAATATGCATTTTTAATGCTTTGGTGCTCTGATTTTTTCTGAAACTCTGGATGTTTTTGATGGGGCCTACTTGTTCATTTTTTATTCCCACCTCGTTTCCCCACTGCCTGGCTCCATGCTGTGGCTATGGACAGCACTGCCTTCAGCGTTACTTAATACTGGTCCATGGGCGAGTGGATGAGTCACTGGGCACGCTGACACCACACAGACCAGCTCAGCCCACCCAGAACTGGGCTTGTCTGTGTGCAAAGAGCCCTCTGATTCCTGGGGGGCTTGACACAGATTTCTGCCTGCAGGAACAGCTTGTAGGGTTAAGGCTTAGATGTGATTCCCTGAAAGGTGCTTTTCACAGCACAGATGATGTGAGGAAGGTCTCAGATACAATCACACATGTTAAAACATGTGCTCTCCTCCTGTTGCAATCAAAGGTACCCCCATAACTTGCCAGGCAGCACTGTGATTACAATGCTGGTAAGTAAACGGCTTTTTCTTCAGAGTTCAACTCCTGAACAGAGCCACCGTAAAGCTGGAGCTCACTGTTACACAGAACAGTATTTTGGTCTGCACCCAGAGCTCACAGACTCAAGTATTCACTACCTCAATACTGGCAAGGATCCACGAGGTGTAACTTCTGAATCTTTAAAATATGAACAGATATTCTCTGAATTCTAACCAAATCCTCCCTGACAGACCATAAAGCTGAATGCACGGTGGGTGGAGTCCAGGGAACACGAGCTGCAAAACAGTTAAACCCTTCTCTGAAATCTCCGCTGTCACATTATTTGCATGATTCACAGTTAACAGATGGGTCTATGCCTATATTGAGAGGGGCCTGGTTCTTCAATTGCTCTCATTAAATAATAATTATGACAGTTTATACTGAAAGGAAAACAATTTTGTGATGACCCCATTATATCACTTTTTATTTCTTTGGTTTGTTTGTTTTAATTCCAGTCTTAAAGAAGAAAATCCCTTTTCTCAGTTCTCATTTACAAAATATGCAGCCGAGAGAACTCTGCCCACCCACACACTTCAACATTTCAGATATCAGCATTTCCATCCAGGGCTGGATGAACTCTTTCTAAACCCATTTGGAGGAAACATAGTCGAAGTCTTTACAGCAGGAGAGGGAAAGCCATTCATAGATGCAAACAGTGCCATCTCTGCTCTGCCACCAGTTTTCACTGGTGAAAACTAGTGAAAGAAACCCTTTGGTTGTAGCTGTTCTAGACAACACAGGAATCCTGTGCTGTGGTGTCCTGCTTTGTTCTACCACAGCGAGGGAGCAGAAAGAGTCATGCCACATAAACCTATTTTGCAATCCTTTATGATTCACTGGGTTAAAAGATGCTAAACTACTGTCATTCATCTCAGGTATAATAATAGGAACCAGTGTTGCCAGTGAATTCTGAGTAGGGGGGTCTTGAGCCCTAGTTCCAAACTTCCACCCTAGCTGGTGCTTTTGGAGTGCTGGAGAAGAGAAGAGTGGACAGTGTGAAGACAAATGAAGAACAACTGCCTAGTATCTGTGTTTGAGTTTGTACTTTGTTTCACTGGAGGCTTCTATATACAACAACTTTTAGCATCTACCATTTTCCACCAAGAGTGTAGACAGGATGTCAGCCTAGACAGACACAAGTCATGCCAGCAGTTGCTATACGTTTATGGTAAAGCCAGGGGCATTTCCATCTCATGCCTTTCTTGGTCTAATAGCAGTCACAAGTTCCATCTTCCCCTACTTCCAGGTCAGTAACAGAACAAGGTCACTCACCAGTTCCACTTAATTATTGTTCATTTTTGGTGAAACAAAGAATAAATGTCACTGTGTGACTGTGCTTAACTAGTGTGCCTGATTATTAATAGCCAGTTTTGATGGCCCTCCCATTCTATGTGCCACAAAATACATTTCTCTTCTGTCTCCAGGATCAAGTTATCTGGGAAGCCACTGTTCTGTGAAGAGACCGAACAAAAAGCTTATTGAACATCCCTTCCTTTTTATCAGAAGACTGATCTCTCTATTTTTAGGGTGTTATCAACAAAAGTTGCTTTATTGCTTTGCTTTTCATAGATGAAGACATGTTTTCAACTTGCACAAAGAGCTCTACCCAGAAAAATTCACCACATGCTTCTCCTGTGTGACACACGTGAAGTCCACTGCTTGGTCAACTGGTCCTTTTTCCCTCAGGCCACAAATGCACACCATACCCTGCCTTGCTCTGCGCAACCCTGCTTTCTTCTCCCTGAAAGCAGGAGGTTTTAACCATGCCCTGGCGTTTTCTCTGGCAGGTCCCTGTTGTTATTTAAACAGCAGTTCCATCTACCCAGATTAAAGGGCATTTAAATATTCTGGGCCAGGGCCACTCTCCATCCACCCGTGTGACTCCCACTGGAGATGCAGAATCATTTGACCCTTCTCTGGCAATGACTTTAGGAAATGTTAAGCCTGTGCCACTGTCTGTTCAGTGCTACAGCTGCTCTCTCTAAAGCTTTCAAATGCTCTACTTCCACTTTGGGAACAGAGAGTTATTTGCTCTCTTACCTGCTAATGCCAACAAAATCCCTGTTTCCGTTCCTGAGGATTTTAGTCCTGTGCAGTAGGGAGGAGAAGGCACATTATCTGCTTTTGCATACAATTTGTTATCCACATTTCTTCCTGCTTCAGCTTTCCTTCTAATGACAGGCTCAAAATAATCCAGAAAAAAAATAAAAAGAGTAGCAAATGTAGGACCAGAGCTGCCCATCTCTTTCTTAAGCTGTAAAAG
The DNA here is from genome assembly GCA_027560015.1 of Chloroceryle amazona. Lineage (NCBI taxonomy): Eukaryota > Metazoa > Chordata > Aves > Coraciiformes > Cerylidae > Chloroceryle > Chloroceryle amazona. Next base: position 107,739 of record JANHFX010027140.1, on the reverse strand, counting down.
GAGCATGGACAGCATGTGTACGATGTTATAGGACCCCCCCACACACACTCAGCAGGGTCCTGGGAATAAATGTATGCATTTAAATAGGATGACACTGAAAGAGAATAGACTTCTAAGGGCCACTGCTTTAAAATGAGAAAAATCTCAAATCCCTTGAACTTGGGACAGACCCCAAATCATCAGCTATAAGATGAACTATAAAGATCATCTGGTCCAATCTTTCTTGTTGAAAGCCTGGTCTGGACAAGCTGGCCCAACTCCCCTCCAGCTGAATCTTAAAAGTGGCAAGTGTTGGGGACTCCACCATGTCCCTGGAGAGAGAATTCCAATTCCTGATAGTTCCCATTGTGAAAAATTGTCCTCTTGTATCCAGTCAGAATCTCCCCGGGAGCACGTTGTATCTAATCTTCCCTCCTCTTTTCCATCTGACTCCGTAAAAAAAGAGTCTCCATCTTTAAGTACTGGAACATAGTGATGAGATTTCCCCTAAGCTTTCATTACTCAAGCCTGAACAAACCCAGTTCTCTCAGCCTTTCCTCATATGGCTGAGTCCTTGGATCATCTTTATGGCCCTTCTCTGGACCCTCTTTAGTCTGGTCCACATCTTTTTTTGTATAGGAGGGACCAAAACTGAACACAGTATTCCATGGATGGCCTGACCAGCACTGAGTAGAGCAAGATTTGATGTACTCCCGGTCCCTTAGTTGTTAGCAAAAGGTGAATTGCTCATTTGCTGCACAAAGGTGCTATGTGAATTAGTTTATGTATGTCACCTAGGTGGTAGACCCTCTGAAATTCACTATATCAGTGTTGGATGTTCCCACTGCCAAAGCTCTGGGCCTGTAGCCAGGAACAGGCTGGTGTAACCCCCTGACAAGTTCCTGTTGTTCAGCACAGAGCAGAGATTGGCCTGCTATGTTTCACAGGACCTGGCTTTGTATCTTAAAGTACAGCAGCTCACGCTTGTGACACTGAAGAAGCCTTGTTCAAAACCTGCAGGCAGTCAAGATAAATGCTCGTACAAGAATGGGCAGACCTTTTACACAGTCTAGATTTTGATTAGTTCCTCAAGTCTGAGCTACCCCTCCCTGCTTTAGCAGTGTTTCTGCAAATACACTCCCCCACCCACCCTCTTCATCTTCTTTCCTATTCCCTATAACTCTCTCTGTATGCTGTCCATCCTTGTCCTTCCCAAGCCATCTCCCCCCACCCTCAGTCCTCTTCAGGCTCACACAGAGCTTGCAGGAGCAAAGCCAATTCATTGCAATGTTCATTTTTCAGTGAGTGGCTCATATTGGACAGGGCTGCAGTGGAAAAGCAGCAGTGGGCAGCTGTTTCCCATTTATTCCCATGTAACCTCCACAGCGCTGTCAGCAGAATATTAAACAAGGTTTTAACATTTGCTTTTTTGGTTGTTTGGGTACCAGCCAACTGCCCCTGAATTCTGAGTTTGACTAAGTGTCTGCATATCTCATTAGCAGGGTCAGCTAATCTTTATCACTCCCTGCCACAGCAAAACCTCAGCAGCTCTTAGCTCCTTTGCAGAACATAATTGTTGTCCATAAGTGACTTCTACTGCCAAGGCACAGGGGCTCTCCCCTGCCTCATAGGGACTGTAGGAAAGCTCCGGGCTGTACTAAACTGAAAAGTGCTGGTCACTCTTAGAAAAATGAATGTGCTTTTTTTTTTTCCACCAGAGAAAAAAGAAAAGAAAAAATATTTTGCTTGTCTCTCTACTCGGTTTTACATCACAGTACAGAACTGAGGACAGTAGAGAAATTTACTGGACAATTTACTCTTGCTGGCCCAGGATGACACACAGGTATTCATGTTTGTATTCCAGGCAAAACCCTAAGGACATCTCAAGAGTCACCATTTGTGGTGGGCTGCAGCTCCTTGAAGCTTCCTCTCACCAGTCAGTTTGTTCTCAGCTCTGTCACCTGCTCTATGTTCTGGTGAGCAGAGGTTATTCTAAGAGTTCAGCCAGCAGCAGGTGGAAAAAACCCAAACACAAACCAGAAAAGAAAGATGCCACCTTACAAGTCCCACAATTAAACTTGCACCTTCTCTTTGCACCTGATTGGGTGTCCACTTAGCAGTGACTTGGATAAACACATTCCCTTCTTGACAAAAGCAGAGGTGTTAGGAAAGGAAATCTCTCTTCTCCCTGTCAGTGTGAAAGCTCTTCTCTGCAGTACATTTACAAGTACTTCACCCAGTCTACTTTTAAGTAATAGACTTGCCACCTGTTAAGAGGAAATCTCAAAGGTGAAGCGTATTTCCTATGCTGGCAGTGATTTTGCCTTGGAAGGTTCCTCTGATCAGTCTTTCTGTCCATTTCAGTGGTGTAGTTTAAATTCCAGTGGGGTTGAGTAAAATCCATCCACTAAAGAAAATCTGAACACCCTGCAGTGTAATCAATTCTGCTATTTTAAATGTTAGCTCTCTGAAGGGAACTCATATCTCTAAATCTTGTAAAACCAGCTGTTCTCCTTTAAAGGAGCAGGAAGATTTGTACCACTACCCATAACATTCCTCTTGCCTTTTTACATTGAGACATTTAATTTTCAGTGGCTCTAATTCCACAAGCTACCTTCATGTTCTGCAAGACGTAAACACTGTTTGCAGTGCATTACCTGGGATACAGTTGTCTTCTCCCATCACATGTTTCCTGCGGGCAGGAAAACTTTTCTCTTTTTAATAAGAAATGAAGACAATGGAGATTCCTTTTCTGCTCTTTGTCACAGAAAAGCACAGTTTCAGACCTCATGGTATGATGAGGTCCACAAACGAATAACTCCTTTCAAAGGAAACTCACATTAATAGAACTTGGCACTTCATTCTCTACATTCACACATTCCTGTACGCAGAAATCAGGACTGTCACTTTTGGAGACACATCCTGTTCTTTGGGACATTGAGGTCTTTCTCAGGTCTACTGACATTTAATGATTCTCTTTGTTACCCTGCTTGTGACTGTCACAGCACATCAGGTTCATTGCCAGCTGAGGTGAGACTTTTTTATGAGTCTGACAAGAAATGTTAAAGGGTCTGAGGTACTTTGGATAATCCATCTGAGAAAGAGGATAAGTTCTTTGCACAGGAAACATGCTAATCTGCCAGAAAGCACTGGCTTGATTCTTCACTCTCCCATCTTTCTGTCTGATGTGGCTTTAATACACATGATAGTCTTTGTTCTGGGGACAAAAGTGGCCTGCCATGCTCAAAACATTCACTTGAATACATTGATTTACGTGTTTATTTCTCCATGGCTATATATGCCATGTCATGGAAAAGCCAGCACTTGGTGACATGAACCATCACAAATGATCACACTGTCACCTTCTCTTAATGACCTTGATGTCTCTAGGTAATGGATGCAACTGGCAAGCTGACATTTCCCTCAGGAAATGCTCTGTCCCTCTTCTGGTCCTGTGTTTCCCCCCTTCATTTAGGAAATCTTTGATAATTAAATCACTGCAAAGGCAAGTGATCTCTTGTTATAATTCATTTGCTAATTCAGCCTAAGCCCCACGTTTCTCTTTGCACAAGTGAAATTTGCTCTGTTCGCCGAAGATCAGCTCCCGAGCTACCTGATTACTCACACAACCCCTTTCCTAATTAGATGGCTGAAACCAGCAAAGCACAGCCTTCTTCCCAGCACAGATGGCCTTAGGGAAACAAAAATGGAGCTTTTCAATAGAGAGGTCTGGGGGACCCTGCCATGAAGAAGTGAGATATACTCAGTTAAGGAAGAAAGAAAGTTACAAGAACTCCTTGGTCACTTACTGTAGGCAGCATCTCCTTTTCCCCTTTGCATAGCCCAGCTACTTTAGGGGGACACAGCAACAGCAGGCAGGGTGCCACTTGAAACAAAACCCATGGACAAGATGCTTTCTATTAGAAATCCTAGCAGTGTAGCAGCTGTCAGCTCTGCATCCTTACTGAAACGTTACACTAAGGATACAGTTAAGTACTTAAGGATCTAACGGTTCCTTTTGACTTCCACAAACTACCAGTGTATTTGAAGAGAAAGTCTCCACATCCAGGACATCGTGGCTGTGTTACTAGAGGACTGGGTGCCTTCTTTTGGGCCTGGATTGGGCTAGACTTTGTACTGCCTAGCAGGAAGGTGGTGCAGCATCAAACCACCTGCCATGAAAGTTGTGCCAGTTTGAAAGGTGAAAGCAGGAGCAAAAGAGGAAGATCATCATATACCAAAGAAAGGCTGCTATAATCTTTGCTTACTGCAACAGACATTTCTTTGCCAGCCTACGCAGCCCCCCATTGCCTTGGGGGCAACTGGGGAAATCTCTACTGAGTTGCCCTATGACCTGTGCAATGGTCTAAAGCAATCATCAGGAGATTTTACTTTCCTATCTGTAAGGGCTGGAGATCATACTGATGCCTTTCAGTAGCATTCCCTGCAAACCAGCCAGCTCTCAACCATCTCTCTCCCTTCCTCAGAGGCAAGTGATATCAAACTGCATTATCCAACCATGACTTTCCAAATCTCTCTGGGACTGCAGCAGATAAAAGCAATCATCTCTGTAACTAATATGTTTAATGAATAATGGACAACGAGTTAAAACCCATGAGATGCAAGTAACTGCAAAACTAGCTGAGGATGAGAGCGAGAATGGGGGAGAGCAGGGCCCAAGCAGGGAACTAGGCTGGGATAGCAACTGCTGGTGGCTGACAGTGGAGAGTCATTGCAACCTTTCAGCAGAAAGTGCAGCTAAAAACCAAAGCCCCAAAAGCTGATAGCTGGCACAAAAGGGACCTGATACAGCGTCAGTAATTATCAAGAGGTTATTAGGTCAGCAGGAGGAGAAAGGGTTAGAAACATGCTTCGTATTGGCCCGGGGTGAAATTTTATCTCCAGTTGGGATCATTGTTTCTCTGAAGGCTTTGCTTCTTTCCATTATCTACTTTTTTTCTTTGATATTTGACTCATTCTCAAATTTACCACCTGGCGTCATGCTTTGTCTAGGGGATGAGCAGCCAAAATAAGTGGGAAGCACAAAGACGGGATAAAAAATACAAAGCAAAGTCATCAACCTCCCCCTATTCCTCCGTAACACTCCTAATCCTCAGTTTTAATTGCCTTTGAACTCAAAAGTACATTTGGATTTATAGTAGAAACTGCCAGGAGTTTTCAGTGAACATTTCCCTTTGCTGTATCCAGAAGCTCCACAGTTTCCTCAACCACACGATCAGGTTCCCAAGGGAGACATTTGAACGCCATGGCTCTTTTTTTCCCTACCACCCACCTTTTTGTCCAGGGCAGTTTCCGGGGTGCAGAGAGTAGAACAACACCCTGTTTCCATTTCCATCTGTGAAATCCCTGCAGCAATAACAGGGTTGTTCAGCTCTCTCTGTCTACACAGTCTGGTTGATAGTTTCATTACCTTTGAGATTTCTGTCACTGTAAAAGAATGGATTGGCATGTGGGAAGCCCAAAATATCACCCCCATCTTCACTGCATATCCCATTATGTTGCTTTATTTGGTGTCTATACTCATGGGTAAAGAGCAATAGGCATCAACAGGCAGTAGGCCATGAGTATCCAGTAGCAACCACTTTGTATAGGGGAAGCTGGTTAAAACCTCTGCAAATCATGGCTTCTGGATCTTATCAAGGATTCTAAAACATTTAGCAAGGTATTAGACAATAAATACTACAAAAGAGGTATTTCTAAATTTATAAAAGAGTAGAAAAATAGTTGTAATTGACAATACAAACTCACTGAGACTCTTAGGCAGAAAGTGCTACTAAAAACCAAGCTCTCAAAAGCTGGTAGCTAACATAAAAGGGTCCTGATGCATCAGCAACCACAAAAGTTTTACAACATAGAGCAGCCACCAACCACCTGAGGCTGGCAAACAGCCTGAGGAGAGGTTATTTTCCAAGTGTTACTACTCTGGTGTTATAGCAGCTTCAGAAGCAGTTGTCTTGCTTTGTCTGTGCCAAACAAAACCAGGTGAACCCTGATCTGACCTAGTTTCCTACTTTGGGGTTGGCTAAATCAAGCATTACCTACTGGCTTCCTGATCAGCTGGTAATACATTTCCTCCCTAGAATCAGCCCAAAGCAGCTTGTCTGTCCTTTACAGGGACAGCTTTGTTCCAAAGGAGGGGTTCCCAGCTCTGCAGCAGAGCAATATCACATTAGCACTCTGCAGGCATGACTCTCACATGCAGTTTTCTAAACAGTCAAACAATCTTCTCTAAGAAGCCTAAGGGAACAGGAAAGAAAAATGGGGGAAGCCATTCATTAGAGGCTTTGACTTCTCAAGAGAAGAGTACCACAAACTGATTATGTCCTCACATCAACAGGAGACAAACTCAGCTACCCTGACTTCTCTATTCAGATGCTGCCTGTAGGCTCCTACAGCATAAAGAACTTCAATTTTAAGACCCCATAACAACAGAAAAAAATAGCTTTTAAAAAAAACAACCACACTACCTTTAAGTTTATACATTCTTAAAGCATTGCTCCCTTTCTACTATAGCCTTACCTTATTAGTCCCAAAAAGAACAAGGAAACTACCTTTACCCCCTTTATTTCCTTTAAGTACTCTGAATGGCCACACCTGGCCTTTGCTATGAACCAATCCTTCCCACCAAACCTCTATTTAAAAGGTGTGGAAGCCCTTACTTAAGGGTTGGGTGTTTGGTAAGTAATGCTTCTGTTCTTAAGAAGTCTGTTTGTGCTTAGACAGTAGCTGCTTCTATGGCTAAAAATCCCTAGCAATCTAGTGCTGGTATTAGGCTTTAATCTGAAAAGAAAAAAGCCAAAACACTTCAGGCTGTGCAAAAGATCTGTTTTCACCCGAGTGTTTTCAGTAGTGTAGTATCAGAATAACATAAGGAAAGGCTGGGTGATGGCTTATGCCAGAGGCACTGAGCAGAGGCTGTATGAGGTCTGTGACTTGAGTGTTACAGACTCTGGGCTCCCATAGCAAGGATGATAGGCTTTATGGCTTATAAAGTATGGCAGAGAGCTGGTTGTGATGCCCTTGCTGTGGTTTTAGTGATCAGATTGTGGTTATTTTTCCTTGCTGAGCCTTTCCTGACTCAGTATAATGGGTTAAGTGCTTTCTTGAATGGTTGGGTTTTTGGTTTGTTTCTTGGCTTTTGTTTTTTTTTCCTTAACTTTGCTTGCTGGTTACTCACCTTTTCCTCACTCTTCATGCTAGCAAACAGACTGCAAATAATCTTGTTTCCAGTATCTACTTGCTCTTAGTTAGACATCAATTGCAGGCTCTTCAAGAGTAGCTCTCTCAGTGTTCTCTTACATATTTCTTCCCTTGCTCTCCCTTCTGTCTGTGATGTGCTCATTGCTCTAACTCACCCCTGTCCTCCACCTCTTCTACAGCATCAGAGCTATGCTGGCAGTGGGCCCTGTAGCACTCCAGATGGCTGGCACTTGCTGCTTCTGCCACAGGATGAGGTAATGAGCTAGATACTCCAGAAAGAAATCTAATGCTGTTTACTTCAGGGAATGCTTACACGGGAAGGAGTTATTGCCCCCTCTGTTTCTGAAGGATGATGTGCTCCCTGCTAGTTGAGACATCTTTTCATAGTGGCACTCTGATTCCACCCTTGGACTTTCTGGCTGAAGCATGGAGCAGACTGTTTTCTAACAAAGATGTAGTAGCACCTCTCTTTTCTGGTGGTGTTAGTCTGATGATGACTGTCACTTCAGGACTGCTCACCCTTCATTTTATTCACCCCATGGCTGCTTTTTCCACCTGGTGCGCAGAACATAAAGGAACTAAGAACTCTTTTGCCAGCCTGTGTGATGCAGTCTCTCCCAACCTGAGTAATTTACTATTTGGAATGGTATTTCTTTACCCATATAGTGTTCTTTGTTTCATGCTCTAGAAATGTTACTTCCTTTGATCCAGGGCTTTAGATCTTGTACGTCATGGACTGTGGCTAAACCAGAGAGCAGGGTTTTGGTAGGGAGCAGCAAAGTTGAAACTGTAATGAGTAATTGCGTTGCATTAACAAGTATGGTCTGGGGTAGAGCTATCAACACCTCTTGAGGGCAAAGGGATGTAAAAAGATGGCTGGGAAACACAAGACAGAGAAGGGTGGTTATGCAAATGAGAGGCTCTGAAGGAGTTTTGCTGAGAGCCCCTGAGGAAGCTTAAGAAAAAGCTGAGCTCTGCCCTCTCTACTAAGGAGCAGTAACTTGAAGGTAGTATGAGAAGTTGGAAAAATGGGAAGCTCAAGAAATTAAGAAAGACTGTTCCTTGTGGCAACAGCTTATGAGACATCATGTGTACTTGTCCAGTTTCTGTCACTGTAGTAGAAGCACAGGTACACCACCTTCCACAGCAGGCAGTTAATGCCCATCCCTGTCACAGCATGGGCTCTGAGACTCAACTGGCCTGACACGACCCCTGCTCTGTGAAAAATCGAATGTGCACAGTGATACATCTGACATCCCAACCAAGTTCTGGAGTGGATTAGAAATGTATTTATATGAGCTGAGATGAATATTAATAAGCAGGCCTTCTCTGAAATCTAAATGTCTCTTAAAATTACTAGTTTTTCAGCCAGCATAAATTAACATAAAACTACTGCTAATCTCTATCCTGGGTAAGCAGCCTTCTAACACAGTAACCCCAGATCCTAATTAAAGCACCAGCTTCATCAGTAGTTCAATGAATGGGACCTCTCATCTCCTACCCTACTAATTAGCTAGATATTGCTGTAATCTCCCCCCTCACTAGCCAGCTCACTCATCCTCTTTAATGACTCTAAAGTGGTCACTTCAAGAAGTTCTTGCATATGCATTTGGCCTGGTAGTTATCACTCCGTATAGGGATAGTTTTCAATTTTTCATCCCTTCTCAAGAAAACTTGTATTGCTGAAGGATGTGCCTGGGTTTAGGGTTTGTTCTAGTGCTGGCAAGACTGAGCAGTCTTCACAGTTTCAGGTCTAAATTCTCCCCTTTGATAAAAGCAGAGGCTCAAGAAGAGACAGGACTCTAATCTTGAACAGGTTCCTCCTGTGCTGTGTGTAGGCCAGGCTGGTAAGGCACTGGCTGTGAGCAGGTGTCTTGAGCTGAGTGGTTGACAGAAACAGGGATGAAAAGCTTGTGGCTTGTCTGACTTTGTGCTCTAGCTTCAGTCCTTGTGATTATCATGTCTCTGGGCACTCTGATCCTGTGGCTGTGGGCAGACTTTGCTCCTTCAAAGGAGGCAGTACTTCAGTTCTGTGGGGAGCATCAGACCTGATACTTAACATATTGTCTCCAGAAATCCAGGAAGACTCCAAATGCTTAGAGCAATACTGAAAATGTTTTCTGTGTGTAAACCCCAAGGATAATGCATCTCAATAGCAATTCACAGCATGAAGTAGGAGCTCTAGAGTGAGCCAAAAGGAAATCCTGGGCATGGGGACTTGTAGGAAATACACTCTGTGTGTGTGTGGTTTTATGCTGCCTGAAATGCCAATGTTATGAACTCAAAGTTGTGCTTTGGACAGTGCTGCTCAAAGGAAACCACCTTTCAGCAAGGGTATTGAAGTGAAAAGAGTGACTCTGACACTGAAGTCACAGCAGTCAGTGACCACATCCATGTGGTGTGAACTTCTCATGTGATAGCTTTGAGAAGCTAGTCAGAATTTTATGGAATGGGTAAAATGCTATTGAAATGAGTTGTTCAAGGAATACCACAGATGTGTCTCTGCTGCAGAGTGGTTGGCTAGAGTCTCTAAACCACCCAAATATTCTCTTCAATCTCTAAGCTGGTTCAATAAATTAGTTACAACAACACAACTTCTTCTGTGATCCTCTCGATACATCACTGAGGTAGGAAAGCAGAAGCTTTTGGCAGTGTGCTTTAAACAGCTGGTAGAAACTCTTATTGGATTGCCATCTGCTGGCACTGCATTTAACTGCTTCCTGCTGGGGGTAGCAAAGAGAAGGGCACCTACAAAAGGGGGTCAAGCAAGCCTGAAGTGGAAGTGCCCACGAACTTATTTTCTTCAAGTGTTTTGTAAGTCCTTCAACCAATTGTCTGCACTGGCTTAGCAGACCTTGTGTTAAAGGGAACAAAGTGGGTAGGGAGCCTGTTCCTGGCGTCTGTTCTAATTTGCAATGGTTTCTTACTATCATCACCCAATGGGGCACATGAAACAAAAAAATAATGAGCTTCTGCAAAGCCTTCATTTGGTCTGACTTGGATCAAATAAGTCACATTAGAGCTACTGTTTTGATGCAGTATTTTCTAAGCTGGAATTCCATCTTTGAAGCTTGTTTTCCCTTATGAATCTTAAATTATAAGCTAGCAGCTTAAAGAAAAGGCCATTCTGCTTTTGATGACCCTGTAAGGCAAAAATCCTGGTATGTCTGTGTTCCTTTTCCACTTTATAGATGGTAAATTGCAATATGCAAACTGAAGGTGTGTATAAATCTATCTGCATCCTTGCCAAGAAGCACTGGTCAAGGCCTGACTTCTTCCCAGGCTCATCTTCACTCCCAACTTCTCTACCTCCTCCTCCCAAGCAGCACAGGGGGAATGGAGGCTGTAGTCAGTTCATCAGTTGTCTCTGCTGCTCCTTTCTCCTCACATTCTTCTTCTGTTCCAGTGGGGAGTCTCTCTCATAGGAGACAGTCTTCCATTAACTGCTCCAGCATGGGTCCTTTCCACAGAGTGCAGACCTTCAGGAGCAGACTGCTTCAGACCCCATTTGGAGTCACAAGTCCTGCCAGAAAACCTGCTCCAGTGTGGGTTCCTCTCTTCCCAGGTCCTGCCAGGAGCCTGCTCCAGCAGAGGCTCACTATGGGGTCACAGCCTCCTTTGGGCATCCACCTGCTCTGGCATGGGGTCCTCCATGGGCTGCAGGTGGGGATCTCTGTAGCCTTCCCTACCACCAAAATCTTGCCATGCAAACCCAATACATCTATGCTGGAATTTGTAGGAAGAATAGCCAAGTTATAGGAGTCTGACTGAGAAGAAATTGGAACACAGACTATCAGCTATAGGTTCCTTTGAATTAAATCCATTATCATTAAATAAATAAAGTCTTGCTCAGCTTTATCTGAGTTTCTGATCACAAGTGATCACTTTAGCAAGCTGCAATGTGATGCTGACCAGGGGTTACACAGTGGTCAGTCCTGTAGCTGGGTAAGTGGAGACCTGTGCTACTGCCCACTAAGCTGGGGGGCAGTGGGCACGTTCAGAGCTTGCAGTGAGTGTCCTTGTATATCACCAATCCAAAAGGCCAGGATCTTTCCTTTCCTAGCTTCTTGCTGCCATGCCAGGGGGGTGGAAGGAAGAGGTGACTCCTTTCTTTCTTGCAATAGTTCATAGAAATATGGACTAGCTGTTGTTCCTTCAAGTCCTTCCTGGGGTTTCATGGCCCACGGCTACAGCAGTGCTGCTGCTAGAGCTTGTTGTCCCCATGTGTCCTTCCTCTCCTTTCTAGGTACTCAACACGGTCGTGAGCAGCAGTCGCTCCAAACCGATCAGCTTCTGAAGCGGGATCGCTGTTTCCACTCCTGCTGCTCAATTTTACCACAGGGTGGCATCGTTGTTGTCTTACAGACACCTATGGCACAAGGCAGTGGCACACAGCGTGGCCGGGAGGTCCTTACAGCGTCATCGCTGGCCAGCACAGGAGCTCTCATGGACACTGCAGGGCTGTGCTGCTTTACAAGGCACAGTGGAAATGCTCTTTGTGTGAACTGATGCCGTACCTCAGGTATTTCCTGTCGCATCTGCCGACCTCTCCAATGTGCACTGGTGTTGCTACATCTGTGAGAACCTCCTCACTGCACACAGAGTGCAGGAAGTACCGCTAGACCTCTCTCTGCAGTCCCCCCATTTCACACACCTCTGGAAGAGGAAAGGAGGCTTAAAATGGAGATCCCAAAGTGAAGTGAGGGAAGAGTGCCATAAAGAAGAGGATGAGAAGATTTCTGGCATGGCCATCCTGGAGATGTCTGGGCTTGTGTGGGCTAAAAGTGAGACAAGCACTGCCTTTCATAATTCTCTCTCAGGGTTATGGCTACAGACTTAGCCCACAAACTGGAGATTTGGGCCAGGCAGCAGTGCTGAGGGCTGGATCGTTGCAGGGTGACCACAATGAAACAAGTCATGACCGTGTCCAGAAGACATGCAAAGGCTATTCACCTTGTGGGGTAGGCCTTGAATTCCTCTTCAGTAAGAGCTATTTGAGCAGAGTGCTTCATGTGCTCTCAGGGTTAATAACTGTAAGGAGGAAACTGAAAATATTTGTTGGGTTGCTTAGTGCGTGGAAGTCACCTAATCCAACAAGCAGCTTGGATTTCTAATTGGAAACAGAATAAAAATTTAACTCGGAGCAGCGAAGCGCTTTGTGGGTACAAAGAACAAAACAATGGCCTGTTGGTATTTACAGCTTTCTGTAGGGGGGCTGCACTCGCCTGATCTGCTTTTCTCTGGTGCTTAGAATAAAGCAGCAGATAGACAAAAGTAGAAACATCCATAGTTCCTTGTAGCTTGCAAGAAACTACCTTGTGGCTCTAGCTCGGTGTTGACCAGTAAACTGCTTAGAATTGAGGCTAAAAGGGAAACCTGCTTTATCTGGTGCCTGAGCCCCTACTATCCATGCTCAATTCGAGTGTTCATGTAGCTACCCAATGGTATTGGGTAGCCCTTATGAGAGTTCACTGAATCAGAAGTGTAGTTGACAGCACCCTCAAACAAGACCATAAGTTTCTAATGATCTGGTTCTTGATCCAAACATCAGGATACCGGTCATGATATTATGGTATGGTGGTAGACCACTTGACTGGAATGGGCTGCCCAGAGAGGTGGTGGAGGCTCCATCCCTGGAGTCATTCAAGTTCAGGCTTCATGGGGCTCTGAACAACCTGTCATAAGTAGAGATGTCCCTACTTGTGTAGGGAGGTTGGACCAGATGACCTCTAGAGGTCCCTTACAGCCTAAACCATTCTATGGTTCTCCTGTTCAGTTATACTGTTGCTCACAAAGTTTTCCAGGTTGGAAATATCATATGATAAGGAAGAACAGAACCTGCATAATTTGAAGATAAAATGGCATCAATATCAGCACTGGGGAGTTTCTGGTATCAGCTTCTAGCCCAATAGCCCCCAAATCATCCTCTAGTACTTCTCTGCAATGTTAAACAATGAGCTACAGATGTTCACAAGAAAAGGATACCCCCCCTATTTCCCCACCCGAAAAAGAAAAAATAATAAATCCAGCACCAAAGCACCAATAGTCATTGTCTCCCTGTCAGATGAGATGCTCCTCTCCAGTGAGTCTGTTCAGGGCCATTAACGGAGCGGGAGGATGTCCCGTACTTGTCTCTTGATGGCCACACTGTAGACAAGGAGGAGAACTTCTGCCTGAAGCCATCTCTCACTTGTCAGCCCAACTCTGGTATGCACTGAGGGAACAGGGGAAGAGCTGCAGAAATTTGGATCAGAGTTGCAGTACTTGAAATAGAGCTGTTCAGAGGGCAGAGTGTCTGACAGTGTTTCCATACTGTAACCTCTGCTTGAAGGAGAAAAACATACACATAGCTCTATGTAGGTTCTCAGGAGGTACCTAAAAATCCCTGGATACAACAACAGGGACAGGGATTCGCATGTCAGTGGGTGTTTGGAACCTGCTTCCTTCCCATGCTCGCAGTGCTCAAGGGGACCTTGTACTACAAACAAGGTATTGCTGGCTGCTTTGTCCACCGCTCAGCTTTTCATAGCCTGCCAGGAATTCTGGGAGAAGCAGCAGCAGATTTGCTTTAGTTTAGGATAGAATTTGCAACGTGGGCTCTGATTGCTGGAGAAAGGGGAGAGAAGATGTCGGTGCTGACCCTGTACGTTATCGTCTGGATTGTTTTGCCGTTCTGCCGACTGCGATGAGGCTTTCTAGAGCTGCAGCTATGCAAACAAGAATCTCAGTTCATTGATGTTTAAACAATGGTCTTTCAGTGTGCTCGCGCATATTCTAATTTGCATGAGACTTTGAGCAGATAAGTTTTTCTTTTGATGTAGCTAAATGAGTTTTTCCATTGCTGTAGCTACCTTTACATTTCAATAGTGATTCAAAGTGATAATTAACAATAGTTTATTATAGATAAACGATATCCGTGCCTGAAGAACAGTAACAAAACAGCTAAGCACTATCTGCAGCCATGAAAAATCACCATGTATTACTTACTGTTCTCTATGAATTTTTAGGATAAACCCGATTTGAACTATCCCCTGAAAATAACACACTGGCACAAAGCACTCTTTCCCCACTCTGCTCTCTTCTTTCCTGGAGAGTGTAAAACCCTCTATCTCTCAGCTGATACTGCTGGTAGGAGGTGAGCAAGCTGAATGACAATTACTCCTGCTATGTAGCTGACAGCTCAAAGCTTCTACACAACAGTTGAGCTCAGCCAGAATCCACACTCTAAATACTGATTTCTCATCTCCTGCCGAGAGACAGGTTTCCTTACTCCCAGGGTAGCTTGAAGGCTCTATTCCAGCACCCGTGCTCTGCTGCCAGAGGCCAGATGTGTTGGCATAAACACAAACTGTGACAGAGTGTGAGCCTTCTACCAGTAATGGGGGTGTGCTCCAAAGATGGTGTTGGAGCTTGTAATATTAAAAATAAACCCAGGATAAATATAAATGCTTGTAATATTCAAGTTCAAAATGAGACTGAGATACGCTATAAGAACTCTAGGCTGGTGTAACCTGCCCTCTTGTGACCTCTAATCTTTGTCCTATCTCATGCTGAATTTCAGAGCTCTTAAGGTCTTCAAAGCCACTGAAGGCATCTTTTTGTCTTCTATTTAAAATGCTGTCTTTGTAGATCACCTAGATTCACTATTTGATAATGAGGAGGTTTTTGCCCACAACACTTCTATGGCTAATCCCATAGCCTCTGTTGGGCTTGATTTGGGATGACATTGAGTGTACTGAGTGGAGGTCTTGTGGAAAACTTCTTCTGAACTGATTTATCGTGATTTCTAAGTGTATAAGGTGGCCTATTTGGGTATCTTTTACAGATGGTCCTCGAGTGTCACCAGACTTTTCTATCAATACCTTCATAGTGGCAGAGAGGATCTGTGTTTGAAAGGAAATGTCTTGCATTTCCAACTTGAATGTGACATGATCGATCCCCTGTGATGGCTTTGGTGGGATTTTCTATTCCATTGGGAGAGTCCTTCAAACCAATATTACATTCAGCAGGCATTTTGAGAGAGCCTGGCAATCTTGTGTTCAGTTAGAATTACTGTATAAAATGAAATTTTCAAGAAGTTATTAAATTCTTGGTCCTGAGTCTCCTAACTACTGATGTAGCCCATGGACAACCTCAGAGAACAAAGACATCTGCTTTTCCTTTTGGTCAGCAAAAATGTGCAGACAACCTCTGTGAGGTTCTGCATGTCCCCCAAGGTACAGGCAATGCACGTGGCAGACGTTTCCATGACCTTCTGCAAGCTTTGCAAATTGCTGTTAAGGGAAAATGCTGCCACTGAACTGCCACCAGCAGTTGGCTTGTGGAATTTACTGGGTTGGGCAGGATTTACCCAAGAGACCATGGGGTGGGGGTGCTTCATTTTCTGCTGCCAGGGAATTTGGTTTCAGCTGGGACAGATTTATTGATTGTGGTGATTTGCTTGCAGTAGGGAGGGAATGGATCCAGAAGAAATGTAGTGCAGAAAGTATTTTTCTTTTGGATGACTGTTGTATGTTTTAATGCTTTCTCATATCTGGATGTGTTTGGAATGTCTTGAGTTAATCAAATAACTCATTAAGAGCTGCACCATTTCTAGATACGTATAAAGGGCTTATTAGCACAGGAAATGGTCTTTTTGCTTGTAGCCTGCTTCTTGTTTATCCCTCAGAGGATGTAAAGGCCTCTTTCTTCCAGATTTCAGCAGGAGCTTATCTGAATCCAAAGTAATCTGCTGAGATTGAGGGCATCTGCCAAGGGTGTGGTGCTTGTAGTGCTGGTTTAGCATAGCCTCTGCGGTCTGGAGGACTGCCAGGTCTCACCCAAGAGATGCCGGTGCTGTGGAGCACAGGTGAGAAGCTCCACATTGGCCAGCTGCTGGAGGTGACCGTGGAGCCTAGCTTCTGCTTTCACCCTCTCCTCCTTCTCCAGACCGAAACCTTTGTCCCTCCTACTCCCTGAGGTTTCAAGTGATTCAGGTTGTAGAAGGGTCCATCCCTTGAACTTCAGGGCCTGAACAGCCCCTGCAGATGGTTACAAGGCTTGGAGTGGTGAAGCTATGCTGTGGAGCTGTTCCTCCACCCTTCTCTCCCCAAGCGGCCGAGCTGACTTTGGCTCGCTAGCATTGGTATTTAAAAGACTTTCAGATGTGTGTGGTCCCTATAAAAATAAATCTCTACAGGAAACAAATATTATGTGGTGAACGTCTGCCAAGTCCCCATTGCTTATTAGCTTCATAGTATTATGTAGGAGAGACTTAACTCTATAGTCTGATATAGGATAATTCTTCCATGAAGTGTCAGCTCTTTTGAAGAGTCAGGTTGAAAGCCTCTTGGCTTTATGGCCTTTGAGTTTGGCAGAGCCCTGAAGTTGTAATTTGTCATTTCAGAGGGTTTTGGTGTGCAGTTCGCATCAAACGAAGCTTTGAAAGCAGCAATCAGGGATGACATTTTCAAAGCAGTCCAGAAGAACAGAGGTTAAACCAAGAAACATAATTAAACATGTGCATCTAAATAGAGTGACTTTAAAACGTTGATCCAAGACTTCCTCCAAGAGCAGTGCTCACTTGACTTCAGTTTTTCCAGAATTCTCCACTGTGGTGCAGCCAGGCCCCAGCTACATATCACCCTAACTTACATCCTGACCAGAGAACACGCTGTGCGTGCATCTCCCAGATGCAGGGTTTTTTATAGCAGTCGGGATGATGTATAGCAAAGCAACTGGGCATTGACACAGGGAGTACTTAAGACTGCAAATCCTATTGATGCTAGAAACCGGACTCTCTAGGTGTATCTGAAGAAGTTAGCACAACGCAGTCACTAAGTGCCTTTTACCTGCAGTCTGTCCCTTCCCAAAGTATCGCAGTTACTCAGCAAAATCAACAAACACATCTTTATAGAGATGTAGTTACGCAGGCAAAACTGTGGATGTTAGTTTCCTGGAGGAAAGATGATTCACCTGATTTAAAGCAGATAATTTAATCTGAAGAGCTAAATATATCTTTCCTTTTTAGCTACATGAAATTATTGATGGGAAGAAAAATTTTCTTACCCAATTCTCAATTGCTCATGCTGCCTACAATGGTTTAGATTATGGTGTCTTAGGGGGTGAGTCTCTTCTGATGTAAATAGATTTTGAGTGGCATTAACTCCTGAAGGTCAGTGAAGCAGCTCTTGTGCCTGACAGAAATGAAGGCAGGAGCAGGCCCTTGTGTTTGTCAAGAGAGAGCTGTTTATTTCTGTGACTTATTGCATAGTTCAGCCAATATCTGGAGTGTGAGGTGATCCTGTTCTCATCTGAAGAGAAGCAAATATGGTGTGATTCCACTGAGAACATGTGACATGGCTCCAGGGCTCTTCACCTCCAATGATGCTCTGGCTGATGAGATCCTTCTTGTCTCATGGCAGGATTAAAGGAGGACAACTATACTGAAGGCAATGTAGCCACAGTTTACAAAAAACTTGAGGTTTTACCCAAGATGAACGTTACCTTCATTGGCTATAGAAACCTTATCCTTCAGCCTGGAACAAATATCAGGTCTCTTGCTGGTGTAATTTTGCTTTTAAAAGGAAGTGCCTATGCTCCAGAAACCTTCTGTCAGTGTCCTCAGCAGACATATCCATGTAGACATGCTTCATTTTCTCACCAGCAGGTATAGTCTCAGATGTGGAAAGAAGTCAAGAGCCATCTGCTAATGCTGTTTGAGACCATTTGCTGTCCTCAGAACTCTCCATACACATCAAAGCTGGGACATGAAGAACTTGTTGTGTGATTCCACTGACTACATGGGTTTACATCATCCTGTCAGGTTAACCTGGGGTAGCATCCAGATTCTTCAACACCATCCCAGCTCACCCCTTTTCTATCAAAGCTCTGTGTACCACTAAAGACTAATTTGGTTTCCTGTTCTCTATTCTTGCTGTTCCTGTACTTAGCGCATGTGTAATGAGTGATGTCTTTGGCACATTTCTAAAGCATGAATACATTTGTATTTACAGCAGTATTGTGGTATAGGGAAGAGTTGTTAATTCTGGGCAGATTAAGCACATGATGATGAATGGCCAAGTATTATCTAATTTGAAATGGGATCTAATGGGAAGGAGAAAGCTTAGTCCTACCTACCTCTTGCATCTGCATCCAGAGACCTACTGAAATATGCCCTGGAGAACACAGACCCTGCTCTTCCCTGTGGTCCTCTCAAGTGCTGCACAAGGAGAACAGATCTGTGGTCTCCTCTGTAGCAATCCCACCAAGCACATTATGGAGCAGCCAATGGCTCTAGCAGAGGATGGGCAGGAGCCTTTGAGTAAAAGGATGGCTTCAGGGAATATGAAACTTTTTACAAATGTCATGTGTGAAAGTTGCTGGCAAAGAAGGATGAGCTTGCGGTGCCTCTGTGTCAGTGTTGCCTGGACTATCGTGTCCAGGGCAGACAAAGCTGGAATAAATACTGACTTCTTCTGTGTAAATATGATACTGCTGCCATGTGCCAAAATGACAAAGTCTGATGTTTTCATTCAAAACAGACACAGCGTTGTTAGGAAAGATTTCCTTCTACAGATGGGAAGACCCTCCCATTTCCAAATCCTGTTCTTTTCTAAAGTAAAGATGGGACCGGCACCACTGTGCTTAGGAGCAGGGTTAGTGGTGCTGCTCTTCTAACTGTGGGATAGAAATCTCCATCCAGAAAGCAGGTGGAAGAATATGCTGTCAAAGTGAAAGAGCCCTGTACAACTTGGTAACAGCTGAGTCCTCCTGCAGTGGAGCTGGAAAATAAACTTCTCTTAGTTTGGGATACGAGCCAAATCAAATCTGTTGGGTTAAGTTTGTGTCGAATGACTCCATCCTCAACTCCTTGGGGATTTGAATGAACTGGGATTCAGAGCTCTGGTTTTGGCTTGTGTCCAATGTTAACCGGGAAAAATTATTCGGGGGCACCACATGCAGAACCACCAAGTGAATTCTCCCTTTCTGCTTGCCAGTGTAAGCCATGAGTGCTGTGTAAAACCAGTACAGGAGCAGGACTGTGCCCAGTTCCACTGGTCAACGTTTTTCTTAGTTGCTTTCCTAAGGCACAGGAGTTTTGTGCCAGCATTGTAGCACACTGAAGGATTGTAGCCATCACCTCCTGTACTGAGAGTCCTATAATATCAGTCTGATTATGCTCTTTTTTTTTTTTTTTTTAATAGGGCCAGATACTTTCTTGGTGAAGCCAGAGCCAAGGGAAAATTTGCATCCTTCAGAACATCACCCCTAAACTTGCCTCTTGAAACTTTTTTTTTTCCCCGATATATTAACATATCCAGTGCTGGAATGAACACCCCTTTTTTTTTTTTTTTTCTCTCAAACACAGAAAAGACTATAAGCAAATGACTGATGATGAGACTAAAAGCCACTGAGGCAAAGTTACTGTGAAAGGATCGAACAAGGCACTAGGACCTAGGAGGCGTCTCATCCACCCTGGCAGGAATTTCTTGCTTGGAGCTCAGACAACAAAGGCAGAGTGAGCCTGGTTTTCTTTCTCTCAGCATCTCCACCCTGCGCGCTGAAAACCGGTGAGTAGAGATTTTTTTTTTAGAGTGACTTGCATGCAGAAAAGTAAGGGATGTCAGAAAGAAAGGAGGAATCTTTCTCATAGTATCTTACATTATCTGCAGTTCATTTTAAAATCAAAACCCTCAGCATCCTATGATTCATTCCCGAAGTTGCGTGAATGTTTCATTGTTCAGCGTGTGACACCAGACCGAATGTACCCCAACCAGCATCGTGGGGAAAAGATTTCCAACTTGGGTTTCTGTGCAAATCACCTGCATTGTCATCTTCTGCTTTATTGCAGAGCAGGAACAATGATTTTTCTTGCACGGGTCACGCTGACATTGTAAAATACAGGGAAGCAGCTTCGTTCTGGCAAATGTAAGGGGTGGGGAAGAGATAGCAACAGCTTTTCCTAGATTTGTACCTGGCTGCCAAGTGCTGGTTGAAATCCCCTCTCTGCCCTGTGTTAACATGCAAGAAACATATGTGAGTTGCATGTTCCGGGCTGTGCTGGGGGAGTGGAAAGGTCTTTCTATCCATCAGGGTTGGGGGTTCCTCCTCCTTTTGTGTTGGGGTTTGGTGCAGGAGGAAGGTTGTTCATGAGCATAAACTAGAGATAGTGCAGAAATTCCTTCTTGCTGGGTGTCAGCTCAAGTCTCAGCTTTTCTGTGCTAGTCGCTTGCGCTGGGAGACCCTGTGCTCAGAACAATGAAAGGTGAGCTTGCAGGGGCAGCATGTCCCCTGGGAAGGGGCACTTCCAGCAATTAAATCACTTAAGACTTCAAGGGGGGGGTTGAAATAACCTCTTTATTTTCTCCTCCTCATTAAACGGGAGCAGAAATGCAATTCAGAGGAGAATCAGGCTGAAAAGAGCTTATCGAAGCCTCATTTCAATGACAGATTTTTCTTTCCAGTCATTCTTAGAGATGTAGGCTGGTCCTGGGAATTGATTGATGGGCTAGGAGGGGGCTGCGGATAGGGGGAAGGGTGGGCTGGTTCTCATTGCTAACCCTTATTGAACAGGCTGTCACAAAGAAACTGCTTATTCCCCTGTGACCATTCTTTCATAAATGCCAGTTTATTCTGATGTTAAACATTCAGATGCTCTGGTTCCTTCTGTGATTCGACAGATTGAAGGGCTGACTTACTGGGATCTCCTTGTTTTCTGTTGCCAAAGGAAACCTCACAGGGCTCAGAGGTTTAATTCATTGCCAACTGGTGTTTGGATGAGTTTTTCTGGGGCCGAGTCGCGATTGCCATGAATCCCTTTGGCCCCAAGTCCCAGTTTACAGCACTTTGAAAACTCCCAGGTGCAGGAGCAGACAGCTCTCTACAAACACGTTCCCTGGCCACAGTAGTTGGATCCCTTTCAAAATGTGAGGACCCCTCCTACCCTCAGTCCTCAGAATCAATACAAATCTGGGTCAGGGGAGGGGGCTCTTCCCAAATACATCTGTCCTTCTCCAGATACAGCTCTTGCATTAGTGTCATTTTGCTCTCTGTATTGCGGCTCTGCTTGGCTCTAACCTGTCCCTTTGCACTCCTTCTCTCCCCATCTCCTTCCCACTCACAGCTTCAGATCTCTAGGGTTCACCAAACTATGGAACTTGATTTTGGACACTTTGACGAAAGAGACAAGGCGTCCAGAAACATGCGAGGCTCACGTATGAACGGGCTGCCCAGCCCCACTCACAGCGCTCACTGTAGCTTCTACAGAACCAGGACCTTACAGGCACTGAGTAACGAGAAGAAAGCCAAGAAGGTGCGTTTCTATCGCAACGGGGACCGCTACTTCAAGGGGATTGTATATGCAGTGTCCTCTGACCGCTTCCGAAGTTTTGATGCTCTCCTGGCTGACCTGACCCGATCCCTGTCCGACAACATTAATCTGCCTCAGGGAGTCCGTTACATTTACACCATCGATGGGTCGCGGAAGATTGGGAGCATGGATGAGCTGGAGGAAGGTAATTAGCATCGCTGTCTGGTGCAGTGAGGAGGCGGGGTGGGAAGGGGGCTGCACCACTTGGGGCTGCTGGTAAGGTCACATTTCTCCGGCGTGGGGATGCTTCTGCCTCTCCGTGCTGAACCTGACCGATCGCCTTCTGCTCCAGGGAGGTGTAGGAGAGGGTGGCAGCGCAGGGGCTGACACCCCTGGAATGCTCACTCAGGTGCAGATGAGGAGCCAGAGGGATGTGTCTTTACTTTTGGCTAGATGTGGTTGTGTCCATCACCCAGGGGAGCTGTCTGAGGGTGTCCCCCTGTCTGTCTGGGATGGGGGGGGATGTGGGAGTGGGTGCAGAGGGTGGCTGAGAAGTGATGCAGGTTCCCCACTGGGGTGGATGGATTTGAATGGAAAAGCAAAGGGTGCTGGGGGATCTGTGTAGTGTGTATACTGGGGATGGGAGTGGCTTATGCACCCCGTGTAAGGGCGGGTTAAGGGGTTCACACACAATGTGTGTATAGGGGTGTGGTCAGGGCTGTGCAGGGACTTGAGCGTCTGTGAAGCGGGGTGTTGGGGGTGCCTGCAGCCCATGCATAGTGCTTGTGTGGAAGGAGGGGTATTAGGGCTTTTTACAGTGTTTGGGAGTGACGAGGGGTGTGTTGGGAGTTCATGCAGAGTGTTTAGAGGGGGGAGTTAATGAACAAGGTGTTCGGGGGGGTTGCACTTGCTGTAATTTGGGGTTTGATACGTGTGTGTATAGGAAGGTGTAAGGAGGATTAATTACAGAGGGGGTGTTGGGATTCCTTGAGAGAGTTCATGCACAGGGTGTGCGTTGGCGTTTGTGCTCAGGGGGTGTGTGGAAGGGGAGTGCCGGGGGGTTCTTGCATAGCGATGTGTGTGGAGAGGACGTTGGGAGTTCATGAGCTGCAGCTGAATACTGTTCATGCAAGATTTGTGTGGAAGGGAGGTATTAAGAGATTCAGATGGAGGTGGGGAGTGTAAGGGGGTGTATTTGGGGAGCGTTTCTGCAGAGACCGTGTATGGTGAGGTGGGTGGCTGTCGCTGGTTTGGGGGAAAGACTCTCAGACCTGCCATGCAGGGGATGCATCCCCATATCCAGAGAGGGTGTCGGTGTGCCTGTTCCTCTGAGTGTCACCTGGACTGTGGGATGAAGGATGAGTCAAAAATCAGTCCTTGTGTCCAGAGAGGGTGGCCTGGAGCTGGCTTGCTCCTGTGGAGCTCAGCTGCCAGCCTTGTCTGTGCCTGGGGAGCTGCCTCTGCAGCAGTGGGCTGCCGCCCTGGGTGCAGCCTTTCTCGGGGAGCGACAGGAGGAACCCCAGGAGGAAACTGCTACGTGTCCAGTCCTGCCTCCTTGGCCAAGGCATGGCCATGGGCAAGCTCTGCTGGTGCTGCAGTCAAAGTGGGGTGGACAGAGGACACCCATAGCCCCCTTGCTTTTTTCTCTTCCCTGAGCAATTCAGATATTCTGTTCTTTGTTTGAACCTAGAATATCCCGAGTACTCTGTTGCAAGAGGGGAGTTGCTCTTCCCTGTTCCTTGATGTCTTCCTCCCAGTAGATGACCTGGATGATTTGGTGACTAGGGAAAATCCACAAGGTTTTTTGCCTTTAATAAAAGACAATGGATGTGAATGTGTGAGGCACTGAACTGCAGGGGCAGCCTCAGCAGTGAGTCATTGTGTGACCTTGACTAAAGCAGCTCTCCCTAGAATTCCTGATTTGTCAGGTGAGATCCTCATTTCCCCAAAATACTGGGGGGGAAGGGGGCACAAAGAATATTGGTTTCCACAGAGAAGTTTTACTGCGAAGAAACTGCTGCCTTTCAGAGAGGTGATGCAGTCCTAGTGGAGTTATTCTCAGCCCAGTTACAGCTGTCAAATGGAGGTGTGGTCTCCCTTAATTTTAGAGATTCTGCCATGTTTCATTGTGATCTCTTAATATGGCCACAGCCTTTCTTTAATAGCAACTCTCAGGCCTGCTTGTCCTAGGTTTTATGTAAATCTTTGGGATAACTCCACAGGAGAAAATGCAGGTCTTCATTCTTTTTTTTTAATACTCTTCCTCCTTTATGTCAGTGAAGTTAAGAAACCTTTTAGTTGTTATCCTTTACACTGGGTTTTGCTGCAGGTAAGAAGATACCTTGTTCTTGGAAATATTTTTTTTACTGCTTAAGTTACAAGCAGGAGATGCTGGCATTTGGGTTCTGGCTTTGTTCTGCCAAAATGGTATCTGGAAACAGCCCTGAAGAAGTGCCACTAAACCAAAGGTGATAGTGTCTGTGTGGCTGTGTCCTCAGCAGAACATCCGCTAGGAAACTACAGTCTGAGCAGAGTGAAAACAAAGGAATCCAGTGTTTGGAAATGCCGAAGTAGATCTGCACGCTGTTATTGACAGTTTAATGATAGCTGTATTCCTGTATTTCTAGGCATGACCTGGGCATCTGTTGTGGAAAAGCAGTCTGGGAAAGACATTACTTTAGATTTATACTATCACACTTGTAACTAACCTTGTGGTGAACTGTGCACTGAGCTTGGGTGTTTGGTTAACTGTGCACTAGTGCTCATGTGCATGGAAACCCAAAACTTCAGAGTAAGCGCGCTGTGACGTATCGGAGCGGTACCTCCACAAACTGTTGGGGAGAGAAAGATACTGTACACTACCAGTATCCTTGAGACGGACATTTCGGGTGAACAAAACCCACTTGGTGTGTGCTGCTTATTAAAGAGGACTTGGAAATAACCCTTTAGGTCTCCAGACCCAGACTTGGTAGTCTTTTCTTCCCTGACATTCAGGGTTCTCATAAGGTCATGGATGGATATTTTATTTCCCAGTCCGTTTAAGACAAAACAAGTGAAGTCTTTCTTAGTCCTTGGTCCCATCCCTCCTGTCTGCTAGTTGGGATGTGCCTCTTGGTCCTTTCCTGTACTGAATTCTAATGCCTCACATTTTGAAAGCCCACCAGGATGCTGTCACATAGGTGATTTTTGTTGCCTGCTGAGTTGTCCCTCACCTGTCACTGGCTGTTTTTCCCATACTGCCTCCTGTACAGAGAGCTACCTGTGTCCATGTCTGCCAATGACCTTCTCTTAAAGTCCACCTGTCTGATAATTTATTTCCTTCCTCCTTTCCACCACTGTAGTCATTGTCTTAATTTCAACTCCCTATTTTCAGCATTCCATTCTAATGTATTTGTAAATAATGCACACGCTGTCATTGATTAGGACTGTACTTCTTAATATCTATTGGTTTAATGCAGTATAGCATCCATACTGCACCATTACAACTCATCATGACTGCAGGTACATTGCTGACAGCATCTTCCACTTGCATACTCTCTTGGCTGAGTTGGGAGTGGATATTGGGCCCAAATGTGACTCTGTCATAGTTGTTTTAGTCAATAAGTGATTTTTTTTTTTGTCTAAAAGATCACCATATGAGATTATAATTGGTTGTAGTGACCAAGGCTTTAAGAAGTCAATATATGAAGCTGTCTTTATAGATTACTGGTGAGCCACTCTTGTAACAGTTCATTCTGTGACTCGTGCTATGAGCAAATTTAAATATCAAAGGTATTAAAAAAAAAAAAAGTGCCATCTTTTCCAGCCTTGCTCAAGCTGATGGTAGAGCAGCTGACATTGTCATCCAAATTTCTATTAAGTTCTAGTTGCCTTTGACATCTGGACATGGTGTCTTGTTCCTTGGTTCATTTTGAGCTTCTGTGTTCTTGTAGACCCATTGTGATGGGGTGGCAAATTCTCTCTGCCTCACCTCTGCTTTTGTCTTCAAATGGAGGGCTGGAGAAAGGTGGAAGCTGACTTTAAGCATTGACCTCAGCAGCAGAGATGGGTTAAGAAATGCTGTTCTTGGCCACATGTTCCAAACTCAGATTGTAACTTGTTATCCCCATTGTCCCACAAATGAGCTCTTTGTGGGACAAAAGATTGGTTTTTTAGTCCACTCCATAATTTTGCTGCTTTCCCATGTAGGGCCACTAGCAATTTCTTGACATAATTGAAAGGGACAGCAACTTGAGAGTGAAGGAAAGGCGCAAGGCAGACCCCTGGCTGCTGAAGCCATTGCAGCTTTGAGTTAATCTCAGTACTGGTGGGGACTGGTTTGTTTCCTCTGTGGGGAGGGATTAACATTTCCTTGGAAGCCAGATCCCAAAACTGCAAAGACTAGACATTTGTCACGGTGTATTTAGAGATGCCCACCATGTGGAGCATCCTACGTGCAAGGCACTATTTAAACTTGTAAGAAGAGGTCCTATCCAGGGATACTGTGGTCTGAATGTGTCAAGGTGGAAGAGGGTGTTATTACTGGTGAGGAACTGCGATGCGGAACAGCAGTCCGATTTGTTTGTCCAGTGTCCATAGATGAGACAAAGATGGAAGTCAGAGCTCTGAGCTTTCTTCTTTAAGTGTTTTCATTCCCTTCCTGAGCCATTCTCAGGGCCTGATTAGTGGTTCTGGAGGTACTTCATCTTTCAGGTTTTTTATTAAAATCAGACTTTGAACCTGCTTCTAGTCAGTGGCTGATTTCACGTGAATTGTGTCCTTTGCTGTGCATGGTCAGGGTCAGAAATACACATGGAAATAAACCCATCAAACATAAATATAGCATGGATTAGATCAGTAAAGGCAAACATAGATTAGAACTAGAACTTGAGAGATTCAACATCTAGTTGAAGCTGTGGAGCTTGTCCCTTCTGAGCTCCTGGTGTGCTCAGGCTGTTAGTCAGGGCACAGCCCTCTTGTGCTGTGGTCAGAGGGCCCAGCCAAGGGTGGATTTACGCCCTTGTCCTGTTCTGGGCTACTTTTCTGAAATTTGTTCTTGCCTCAGATTAAACACTAGAAAAAGTTGAAGAGGACTTTTTTTCTTTTTCTTTTTTTTTTTTCTTTCATTTGGGGAGGTTTCATTGCAAGTGTTCTTGGGCGGTGTGAGATATTCCAGAAAGTATTTCCAAGCTTTATGCATCCGTTCATGTCCTGGAGATTCTTTTCCAAAATCTCGTCCAGAAGTATTTTAAAGTGATCATAGGAAGGACTCCACCCTGGAGCTGTACAGAACCTGGTGTGTGCTGGGACTGAGGGGTTTATAGGAATTATATTGAGATCTCCACCCAATGTGTGCATGCTCCAGCTCGCCTGGAAAACTGAAATTCACGTAATCCAGTGCTGAAGTCTTGGTAACCCGTGGCATTGTTTTCTGGTGTCCTGACAGCTCAGCTAATTACATCCTGTATAACAAATTTACCCTGGTCGTTCTGTTTTATTTGCTTGCTCATCCTGGCTGTCACACTCGGACTGGTGCGTCCCGCAGATTCTTTATGGGCATTGCATGGTTTTGAAGATGATTTGGTAACAGTGCATTTCATTCTCTCTCTTGACACAACAAGAGATGCTTGTCTCCTTGGAGGGCTCCCTGTGGAATAGCCAAAGCAAGGAAGCTCTTCAAGAGCCCATTTTGCCAAGGTGGAGTACGTCTTCAGGCAGAGGAAAATCCTTTTCAATGCATAAAGTAGCAGGAAGTTCATGCATTTAAAACTGAAGGCCTACTTTAACACCCTGTGTAATGAACTCTGCAAGGTGTTAAGCCAACTTAATTCCTACTGAAGTTGTAGTAAATCCCATGAAACAGGAAAGCTGGGCACGGTAGCACAATCTCAACTTTGCAACAGCAGAACTAACAACCAAAATAATTGACTGCAGCCCACAGAGACTGTTTTGGGAATAACTGTTAGTAGTTACTCTTTCAAAATGGCCTCAATCCAGCTTTCCTGATTTTCTCACAAGACTTCTGCCCGCTGTTCATTATACTTGAAAATTTGCTGGTGCATGCTGAGAAGGGATAACTTTTTCCCAAAAGCACAGCCTGTCATTGTAGTATTGTCACAAGGAGCTGCTGTAAGAGGGTTGAAGGATTAGCGCTCATCTTGAGCTTAGAGTTTCTCTAAGAAACCTTCTCTAAGGCAAACTTTATCTTTGCTGAGATCATCCCTTCTTTAGGAGCTGAATAATCACACTGTGCTTCTATGGAACTGGTAGCACAGTAAAGTGCAGCCACGGTAATTGTGTGATGCAAGCTGCGGCTTTGAATGGCAGATAGGCTGATCGTGACTTAGGGTCAAAGGTCTACAGTCAGTCCAACCATTTCTAGAGGCGGGATAGAAGGAATAAATAAATGCTTTGGCTGGTTTGGTGGCATGATAGGAATTGTGACACCTCTGGGGCATGCTGGTGTGACAAGTGCACATCATCCTGCAGGGCTTTGGCTTCGCAGTGCAGGAAGGGCAGCTTGTGCCGACCTGGCACTGCGCTACAAAACTGCTGTCCTTGGCACCATGGGTGTCATGCCCATAGCAGGCTGGTGTTCAGCAGCAGGTTCTATCTTCTCAGGATGATGCTTCTCACTCTTACAAAAGTTTCCCACCCCAATGCGAGAGCGTGTCTCTTTGGGGCTCCCACTTGGGGTTTGGTTTGGAACTAGTGGTGGAGCTGTTCATCGGGCCTTCTCATGACTTAAGAGTTGGATTTCAGCACATGAACACAGCTGCTTGATGTCTGAAGACGTGTTCCTGAAAATATTTTTGCACACATTTTTATGCTTAGGGCTGGGGAGCAATATACTTCTTGGAGTTATTTCTTTTGCTTTTGACAAAATCTCCTATCCACTTCCTCCCTTTCCTTCTGTTTTGCTGTGCACATCTTCTGCAACCATGCTGTGTATCAGTTATTTCTTTGATTGGTTCAGTTGCACACCTTGACTTCTTGTTATAAGCTTAGCATAGACAGAAGTAGCAGAGGAACCAAGAAACCATTCCTCTTTCTATGGTAGCACTATTCCCCATAAGATTTCTCTTTTGTGATCTTCTGGCCACAGTAGGCATGTTCAAAGCTGAAAAGTTCACACAGCGTGCTTACCCAATCCTGCTACCACCACATGGCAAGGTTTGGGTAAAACTCACCTGTGAAATATCACATGTGCCTGGCTGGCAAATGGCAAAAGGCTGAGGAACTGGAATGATAATTTTGCTGTTATTTGAAGGCCATAAACTGAGTGTGGGAAGACATCCGTTGAAGTGATTTTTAAATTAAATGAAAGCTTCAGGTTTTGTCTTTAGGTTGGGGAAGAAGGAAAGACAAGCTCCTCCTCCATGGAACTGTACTGCTGTAACTGCAGAAATGATGCTCAGAAGAGCTGCTGTTCTGAACTGCTACTCTCATGTGTCACTCCCAGCAAATTTTTGTCCAGTTCTAGAATTCAGTTGAAACATTTGCTAGGATTTGGGTTAAACAAAGCAAAGTGAGAAAGGGCAAATTACATTTGCCACTTGTGACCATGAGCACAGTTTGAAAGGCCAGTGTTTATATATATTCACAACCACCTAATATCACATTTGTGAGGGCAAAGCCTAGGAGGAGAGTGTTGCCTTCCCACCAGTACTGCCTTCAGCCTATGTTGTAAATACACCGGACAGCTCTGGTGGGCAGTGAAGAATTTCAAGCCGTTCAGCCAGAGCTAAGAGTAATAGTGCTCTACTGAACAAACCAATATTTTTTTTCTGTGTACTTTAAAACAGGGAATTTATTAATGGAAAATATGCTTCAATACCTCACGTGTTTATGGAATGAAGCACAAATACATACTTTCTCTCACTGGGGCATCTTCTCTCCCAAAATGTTACGCCAACACAGGGGACAGTCAAGCCTCGCAACACTTCAGTGACAGAGAATTGCTGCTGCTGTTTTCCAGGCTGGAAGCAGAGGTGCAAGTGAGGTCAGGAGCTACCACTGAGAGGCCTGGGGGCCTCCTCACTCCCGGGGCAGGGGTGAGAATAGTGTTCAGATCTTTTATTCCTAGCATTGCATTTAAACGTGGAAATCCCTTTCCTCAAAGGATGACAATGCTGCAGTTCCGTGCAGCACATCTACAGAGGCTCTGCCACCCAGGGATTATGGGCTTGGGGGGCTCAGGTTCTTACCAGTGCTAATTCCCTGTGGGCTTTGCAAACTCCCCTTGCTGCACTTTGCACTCAGTTGTGAAACTGGAGAGAAGGGTGGGCCCCCTCCGCACCAGGTGTTACTTAGCTGAAGCAGATGAATAAAACACAGCTTATCACTTATTAATCAGAAAGATTCATAGTATTCAATGCTTCTGGAAAACAATATCTCCAGTGGGCATTCTTAGTAACGTATGGTACTCTGTGGGCTATCTTTATGTTTCTACTGAGTCAGATTCAAGAAATATAAGGAATTAAGGAGCGTCAGCTATGGGTGATACACAGCCAGTTTATTGAGGGGTTTAGTGACAGCATACATGCCTCAAATATAGATTTGTTTTATAGTTTGTTCAAGGTAACAGATCCTCTTGGTGGGATTATTGCGTTAGATTGAGGGGCATGTTGGTAAAATGCCCAGCTGACAGTGTGTTCATCATGAACCTTGTTAGCTCTCTTCTGCGTTTCTGTTCCATCCTCAGAAGGGAAAACAGAATATCTGCTTCCTGTTGATAAATGATTTTGGTCATTTTATGCAACTGGGGAAAGGGAGGAAAGCTATAATTGATGAGGTAAGCACCACGAGTGCACATCACTTTCTGGTAACTGGGTATAAAATCAGAGCTAAAAAAAAGGTTAGAATCCTGCATCTTTTCTGTGGCTGCTTGTGACATCAAAGACTTGGCAGTACTAAGGACATAAATACTACACAGACCACTATTTTAAGCCTATTAAAGCCATCTGGGTTTTGTGTACCTGTTAGTGGTCTCACCATATGTTCTATGAAGGGACCATCTCAGTGCCTCCATCAAAAATACAAGTCAGTCATCAGAAGGATGACTATATGAACATTATATTGGATATATTATGTGCCTGGACCATAGAACTCTGTGGAAATCCATATTTACACCTTTATCAACTGGATGTGATATCCTGCCCTGGAGATCCTGTAATGGAAAGCCAGAGTCAGGTGTCGGGTAGGCTTTTCAAGGAAATGCAGCCAGTCTGTTTATATGAAGAAGGATTTTTTTTCTTATTCAAAATAGTTAAAAATACATTCTGATTCCAAACTTAGTGATATTTGAAGAACTTCATTCTGCAAGATCAGCTCAATAAAACATCAAAAGAAACTCTGTACGATCCTACAAGTACCCATGTTATGGCTTTGGTTCCTATTAAAATTTTATCTAATGGCGAGACAAAACCTTCTTCCTCTAGCAGTGACTGAGTTTTTTTCAGTGCATGCTCAAGTGCTCAGCAGCCTGAGTCATTTCAGACTAGACAGCTCCATTCCCTTAGGGATACCAGTTTACAGTCTCCGTCTAGTAATGACTCTTGTAGCATCTAGATTTGCAGGCACAGAAGACGACCCTAAACCCTTAGATAGATAGGATCCTGTAATTTACAGACAAAGCTTGAAACTAATTTTGGATGGGATAGGGAAGGGCTTTTTTAGAAATTACTAACAAGACTGTGTAACCCTTCTCTACCATGTCTAAATTTGGATTTAATGTATCTTTGGTTGGTAGCAGCCATATAAAAGCAAGCAGTGGTATTTGGTGTAGTGTTTTATCTCAGCTGCTGCTAGGTCTGTCTTCTAATAAACCACTGACACTATAATGAAGCATGTTTGTTATGCCTGCTGGATTTATCAAAGCTGGTTTTGGTAGAGACTATTCAGTACTGGATTTTCATTGTTTTTCAGGCATGACAAAAAAAGGGTATTTTGTGGCTGAATGTTGATACCTTCTTGGCAGGGCTTGACAGAATGAAGTAGTAGCTAGGTCTGTAAAGACAGAGAGGAAGCTGGCAAATCTACAAAATAATTTAGGTGATTAAATTAATTTAGTGTTTAGGAGCTTTTAGGTTGCTTAGTTTCATCTTCAGGTACCTAAATTCTTCTTTGGCTCTCAACCTTTTTAACCCCTGCATTGTGTGACTGAGTGGTAGTAGCTATTTGCTGATGTAACCTATGGCAGACTTGCTTGCTTTGGGGAATAACTAGTCATGTTTTAAATAAGCATAAATATAAAACTAAAATGAGACAAAGTGTTTTAATAAGCTGTCATGGAAGTGCTAATGAAAATAATTATTAATGATTTGCATTATTAATGGGGGAAATATATAATGCCTGTTTTTCCAGCAGTCTTACAGTAAGAACTGTAGAATTAGACTGATGTTCATTTCTTTCAAAAGGGGAGAGTTACGTCTGCTCATCTGACAACTTCTTCAAGAAGGTGGAATACACCAAGAATGTCAATCCCAACTGGTCTGTCAACGTGAAGACATCTGCCAACCAGAAAGCACCTCAGTCTCTGGCCAGCAGCAACAGCGCCCAGGCAAAAGAGAACAAAGATTTTGTGCGTCCCAAGCTGGTAACCATCATCCGCAGTGGGGTGAAGCCCCGGAAGGCAGTTCGTGTGCTCTTGAACAAGAAAACTGCCCACTCGTTTGAGCAAGTTCTCACCGATATCACCGAAGCTATAAAACTGGAGACAGGAGTGGTCAAAAAGCTGTATACCCTGGATGGGAAACAGGTAGGAGATTTTACAGATGTTGTGTCTTTTTCTTATCTTGAGGCTTTGCTGACTCAGAACAATTCTTGAAGCCTAAAATTAACCTGAGATGATCGCTCCCATCTGTTCTCTTAGAAGTCAAACTTCTCATGCCAGTGGTTTAGTTACTAAATTTTCACTGATATTAATATCAAGTAAAGAATGTAGCCAACCGTCTGAGCGAACCAGATGCTCCGTCCCGCACGCCAGCGTGCAGTGCGTGTCTCCCAGACTAGCTAAATAAATAACATGGGGAGTTCGGCTCACAGCCACCAGTTGATTTGGCTCTGAAGTAATTGCAACAGCTCCCAAGTTTTGGATTTGCAAAGTGAAAATGTGTTGCTTGACTTTCCTTGCCTGCAGATGAAGGTTTGGAAGATAAATTAATCGATCCAAGCAAGCTCTTCTGGCTAGCTCGGTAATTAGCAGGAAAAGCATGGAGCTGTGTTGCTTTTTCTTAACTAAACGCACGAAGAGATAACATGCAGAAAGGGATTTGGGTCTGAAATATTTAGTGGGTCATCATAATGAGCTTCATGTCTACATTTTCCTGGAACTGAAGGGAACATCTGTCTCTTGTTAGCAGCTACCCAGCCATAAGCCATTTCATATTGCTGTATCTATGAAAGCCCTTAAAGGAATGTGGAGGATAACTCTGGGGATGGGAAGAGCTAGACTCTTCAAGGACAATTCTGAGCTTGATTTAGCAGTTCTCTGTCTTCCATAACTGACGGGTGGTCTTAATTTTGTCACTATCTTTCTTGCTCCAGATTCTGGAGTGAGGCAGCTGTGCTGCCATTCAGTGAGACCTAGACAGGCTGGGGAGTTGGGTGGGGAGAAGTTTAATGAACTATAACAAGGGCAAGTGTAGAGTCTTGCATCTGGGCAAGAACAACCCCATGTACCAGTATAGGTTGTGGACTGACCTGTTGGAAAGCAGCATAGAGGAAAGGGACCAGTGCATCTTGGTGCACAGCAGGATGACCACGAGCCAGCAATGCGCCCTTGTGGCACGTAAACTTAAGGAGAAACTTTTTCACAGTGAGGGTGATGACAGAACACTGGGACAGGCTGCCCAAGGAGCTTGTGGAGTCTCATTCTCTGGAGACATTCCAAACCCACCTGGATGTGGTCCTGTGTGACCTAATCTAGGTGATCCTGCTCTGACAGGGGATTGGACTCGATGATCATTCGAGGTCCCTTCCAACCCCTAACGTTCTCTGATTCTTATGTAGGGGCTGGACAGTGGCTATTCTAGGAATTGATGCTATTGCTTTAAATTAACTCTCTTTCCTATTCCTGCAGAAAATATTCAAATACTAGGTCTTGAAATACCATCCTAACCTGAGGCAATGCCCTAAATTACCATGAAGCCTTTATGTACAAAACCACTAATCCTTCCAACCCCAGATATAGGCTCATGAAGTGTCCTGCACAGTCCAGGTGCAGTGTCTGAGATCTGAATGTATAGCACATTGCTCTAACCTGTTTGATATTCTTGCTTCGTGCCAACGTCTGCATCCTGCACGTTAGTTGATGGCTGCTTCTAGCTTCAGATACACAAAAATCTCATCTGCCTGTCAAAGCCTTTCTTTTCTTTACACGAATGCATGACATCTAGATTGTCCCTAGGTATAGAACCATGATGTAAATAAGCAGTGATACAGGGAGTGATATACTGGAAACCTTGGAGGTGGCTGGGGGAAGAGGAGGGAGAGAGTCTACTTGTCTGTCTTCACTGAGGTATTCATACATGGGCACAGGACCATGCATTTGGAATCATGGCAACTTTACAAAGTGTTTAATAGATGGATCTGGCCTGAAAGCAGCTGCCTACTCATGCTGATACAGAGTTCTGTTGCTCTCGCAGTTGTGAATGAGGATCTAAATCTTGCCTCAGTTCTTTGAGAACAGACAGCATTTTGGAGGGGAGATGTTGTTTTTTATGAAATATGATATTTCACTGTGTGTTTGAGACACCATGGACAGTTTCTCTGTATGCAAATGTACCCACCATGCTGCTGTTACTGAAAAGAATGAGATTCAGGGATTTGACAATAATGGAATGTTTGATATTTGTTTGTGGCATCAATTACTGTTGAAGCCTCCTGAAGAGCACACCTGGCTCACCAAGGCTTTGTTTTTGTTGGTAGATTTCCTTCAATATTTGTTTTTTTAATCTAAGTTACTTTGAAATTTTCCACCTATGTTTGTTCTTAGTGTTGAAACAAGGGCTAGAAGGTTCTGCTGTGGGTGCAGTGTTTGCTGTTAGGGTTTCCATGACACATTGCTTGATAAAATGTGACCTTTTGACACCATATTAGAGGGTTTTGCATGTCTGATTCTGACATCAGAAAGAGATTCTTGAATGCCTAATTCTGACAAACAGTACTTTATTTTCAGGAGAAAATATTCATGCAAAAACGCAAGCTGCTCAAAGCTGAAATACTGTCAAGAATCCTGACAGTCTGTCTCTTTGAGTGTCACCAGAGGCACGTTGCTCTCTCTGTTGTGAAATGATAAAACTTACAAAAAGAATATACAAAGGAAAATCATCCTTCCTCAGTCCAGGAGCTGTAACTTAATGAGGGAAGATGATTATTTATAGGCATTTCCATGGTGCTCATCAGTAGAGTAATCAGGATGCTTTAGAAGTACAGACAGTGGTGGCAATCATAGTGGTGTGTCAATAATTACATTTCTATGCACTGCGAGACCTGCTGCATTTGCAGTGAGAAAGCAGTTAATTGAGAGCTGGATGGGATGTGTTTGAATAAATGTAGCACTCAAAACAACAGTGAGGTTAGGGGGTTTGAAGGAAATCTTGTTTCTTTTTATATCTTGGGTTGTCTGTAGAAATATGGCCATTTTGAAACTGCTAAATTAGCATCTCCTGTTTAAGTAGTTTATTTAACTTGGTCCTGCACATATTTCTAATGTCTTGTGCCTTGTCTGTCTGCACACGAGCTCCTTCCCACCTTGGAGCGTATCATCGCCCCTCCCCTTGGTGGGCACCCCAGAACAAAAAAGGGGTTTCAATTGTTCAAAACTGAGTTGACAGAGAATCATGAGAGAGAGTTAGCATTTGAACTTTCATGGTCATATAGGAAATGGTACAGGTCAAAGAATTCAGTGCCTTAAACAAAGAGTGCAGTAGATCAAATTCAGCACTTGTTTTCATAACTACAATGGCTGTTGAGAGATGTAATATCTAATTAATACACACATATGCAGGATTGAATTTGGTCTGATCTGTGGATCGTGTTGGAAAACAGTTGTGTTGGTAGATTCTTTCTCTTTTTTTAAATTTAGTTGTATCTAGTGTCCCAAACAAGTCTGGATTCCTGGGACCACTGTTCTATTTTATAAATGCACAGTGACAGTTTCTGCCTCATATTGTTAATAAACCAAATTAGAAAACCGAATGTGAGACTGGGGATGAAGTTGCATTCAGCTATTTTGAATGCAGTAGTCTAAACTAGACTATGCCAATATTGTAGAGATTAAATATCCTGTTTGTGCTTCAGCTTCTTTCTTACCATGGTGTACAATAAGCTGGTGTTTTCCTGGAAAAGAAGAGGCTGTTCCTTCACTGCCAGCCTCATGCCCATCTTCTGCTTTCTGCACCTTGCTCTGCAGGTGGTGTCTGTCTGCATTCACTCCTGCTTTTAGGAGATGACCTATAAAAGCTAATGTCTTCTGTACATACTGAACTCCTTCCTTCCTGTGCTGTTTTGTATTCCAAAGTCTGTGAGTTGCTCAGCATGTGAAGAGCTGTAGTAACAAAAATCAGTCCTTTTTTTTTTTTTTTTTTTGGTGATTGACTGAGGGGGTGATGCTCTGGATTGTGACCAGAAATTCATCAGGCGTGTTCAGTTGTACTTGAGCATTAAGAGATGGAATTCCTTCTGCTCTTTCTCCAGCTAAAGTTTGTTGCCACATGTTAATTAACTAAATACCCCATTCTGTTACCCATCAATTAGCATCACCAAACAAGCAGAATAAGGTGCTGTTCAGAGTGGGGAAAGCTTGTACGCTTCAGTTCCACATAAACATAGATAACTCTGGTCAACAAGCAGGGGACAGAATGGGATTTTTTAGCCATAATAACGTGCAACCATCTCTTCTGGACTTTGAAATCTTCAAGCACAGGGAGAAATTCATTGGCTTTTACCTAGCCCAGACAAAGTGCCGCTGTTCCAGCTGAGTGTTGGCTGTCTCACCAGATGAATTACATACATTTTTCATATGTCAGGGCATTTGTGACTGTGCCCCTGAAAGAATTTCTAGTCTTAATAAAATGGTCCCCTCTAGCAGTCTTTGCTTTGATAAGGATTTCATGTGGCAGGTGATGCGTGAAGTTCATCTTTCTGTTTGCAAAGCTGATGCAAA
The DNA here is from genome assembly GCA_027560015.1 of Chloroceryle amazona. Classification (NCBI taxonomy): domain Eukaryota; kingdom Metazoa; phylum Chordata; class Aves; order Coraciiformes; family Cerylidae; genus Chloroceryle; species Chloroceryle amazona. Next base: position 71,101 of record JANHFX010027140.1, on the reverse strand, counting down.
AGCCTCGGAGGCCAGTCCACCTCTCCTGTCCAGAAAAGAAGTTGCCATTTCATTTTAGATGACTTGCACTGAGGAAGGGCAGCAGCTGCAGACAGAGAAGTAGGATGACTAAGCTGACAACAGGTTAAAGGTTGGGACTTTGGGATGAAAGCTGACAAAGCTGCTGATAAAGCAGCCCCTAGTACTGCACTGCTAGCAAAATGCTACCTTAGATGTGTCCACACAAGTTGCGCTGGAGAAACCAACCAAACTTGGGAGCTGCTGCACTGATTTTAAGCTGGCATTTGGAACCAAACTCATTAAAATGTCATTGCTGTAATATCAGTGCTAGCAGCACATCAAACTCTGCCAAGATAGTCCAGCTCTATTGATTATATTAATGAAATTGTGTGGAAGTGACCTAGAAAACGTTTATACCAAAATATACAAAAGCCTCTGACAGCTATAATCTGTAATTGATGCTCAAGAAGGTGAACACCTCCATGATGTAGTTAGTAGCATCTGCAGTGCTGAAAGATCAGAGGGAAAATATTCCCTCTAGAGCCCTGGAGATAGTTAACTTACACCCTGAGGCATGAGGTTCAAGGTTACAAATCAAGCAAATTGAGTTGTGTTATTACACATGTCGAGGGGTAGCGTGTCAGAAACTCCTCATCCTACTGAGACTTCGTACTTGACTGCTCTTTTGGGTACTGAAAATCTGCATTGAAGTAACCCCAGGACAAAGCAGCTTCATGCACTCGTGTAACGCTGGGATCTAACCCTGAAGCAAATGGGAGGGAAGAGTAGGAGAAGGGTGCAAGTGCTTTTTGTATCCTGCCTCCTGCAGAAGGCTCTGAGCAGCCGGTGCTAATAAAGGAGAGGCAAGTCCTATCTTCCCTCCCAGCTGCATCAAGCTGTAACAATAAAACTGTGTCTGTTTTGCATCTTTTTCTCAGTCCTTTCTTCTCGGTGCTCCTTGTTAACTGCTGAGACTTGGCAGGCCTTGCATAAATCTCCCGTTTTGATACTGAGAGGACAGGTCTGGACCACAAGCCCTAGCAGAGGAATTGTGCAGGCAGGATTTTTGCCCTTATCCACCTCCCACCATAGATTGCTTGGCGTGAGGTTTAACTCCCAGCTTCACTCCTCATTGCTTTTGCAGACTGCTCTGACTTAGGTTGTTTGCATGAGGTTATTCTGTCTAACAACCATGTGTCATGCAAGGGAGGTTGGTAATAATGTATGGGCTGAAGAACTTCTGAACCCAAGTCACACCGCCAGACAAGACAGCCTAGTTCCCTATCTTTAGGGAGCTCTTAGTCTAAGGTGGAATTTCAGCATTGCCTGATTCATGATATGACTAGACACTAACACAGACAAAACCAATTAGTCCTCAGGTATCCCTTAAGGGTTTTATTATTCGCTAGAATGAATAAGCCAAGCTTCTATGCATGTGTATCTAAGTACTTAGGATAAAATATTCAGCAGACTTTCCGAGATGTTATACAGAAACCTTATACTTATTAATTTATGTTTACTTAAGTCTGTGGGCCACAGAAGCGGAGTGGAAAGGAGCCTGTCTGGAACGTTGTGAATCCAAATTCCTGTGCTTACTAAAGCAGCAGCAGTCTGATTTCAGCACCTAAAGTCTTGGTCAAATCTGTTCTCCTGTGGGCATTGTGACTGAATTGGTTGCCATCAGCACAGCCTCCAGTCAGCTCCCCAAGGCATGTACAAAGCAAGGGGAGACAGTGGAGGAGACCATCATATTGCAGACGTTGGTGGATGTTTGGCCATTGCTTTGCCTCAGTCTCAGGTTTTGAAGGAGGCATCATGCTCCCACCTGCCATCCAGCAAGGCTTCAGTGCTGTGTATTCATTGGCATTTTGTGAAAGAACTGGCTAAAGCTGTGGCGAATATTGCTCTTTTAAGGCAGTGAAGCTCCAAGTCCAGAAGCAGACTCCAGAGTTGCACTGGTGCTTGCTGGAAATTGTTAATTTTCTAGAAACACGAGCCCTGCTAGTAGACACGTACTGACCAGGAGCCACATGAACACCTGCTACTTGTGTCACAGATGGCAGGCTGTCAAAATTCTTGAAAGATGCAGTCAGACGTGACCTGGTGACCTAGAAGTACGTGGCCCCTATTACTGAATCCTGGTGCTATTCACACCCCGGAGGAGACGTATGCTAAAAATTCAGTCCTCACTAGCATCTTTCTTTTGGCAGTTCTTTGTCATACAGGGTGACATATTCCCTTTTCACTCTGAATCCCAGGAGAGAAGAGGATTATTCAATGTAGTGCCAGAGGGTTTATCTAGGAATAAATGGGCTGAAAATGAGCAAAGGAAATTAGGCTGAATAGCAGGAGCTGAGATAGGCCAGGAAAGCCTTGTCCCTTTTTCCGTTGCTCATTTGTATCGTCACACAAAACTAAGTTTCAGGTTCCTTTTTGGTGCTCAAGTAGAAATCCCACGGGTGTGAGTGGGAGTTGCTTCTGCTCCAAGAGGGAGCAGATTATGCTGAATGGATTCTCAGCAAGCATGTGTGGACTCTAGTACCTGTCTTGTTTCTTTTGATCATGTAGAGTAATCAAATATGCCTGTTTTCCCTGGTTGTAATGGGGAAATGTCTTGCTTATTCTGGTAGCATCCTTAGTCTTAGGCACCATGCTGTGAGTGGCATCATGTGTAGTATGTTTGCTCACAACTCACCTGCAGTAGCTCACAGAGTGTGTGAATACTCCCCTGAGTTCACCCAGTGCCAGACACCTTGAGAGCAAGTCGGTGCCATATTCCCTGTCCTGTTGCATGTTCCACTTCTTGTCTGCCAAACTCCTTTTTCCCTTCTCAGCTCTTACTGGCCTTTGATCAAAAGAATGTTTTCACTTAATAGCAAGTAAGTTATGACACAGCTTATACCCTTTTCTTTAGGAAGAGCCTGTACTAGCTGTGGGTAGAAGCAAACAGCCTAAAATAGAGGCTGGTCAGAGAGAGTGCAATAGAGCCATCATCCAGCACAGCAGAATCTCCTCCTTTCTTGCCTCTGAAGCTGCCTGCGGAACTGAACCAGTGATTATGAACTTAAAGGTCTTTTCCAACCTTGATTCTATAATTTGCTATGAATATTCTATTTCATATGTAGTATGTGCATCTTGATGGAGCTTAAGTGTTAAGGAAATGAATCTGTGTTGCATAGGTCCCAGACTGAGCATGAGAGGTCATCAAAAACCTCCTCATCTGGTCTTTTGCCGGTGAAGCCAGCGACGTTCAGAGGTCTCTGTCTGGGACAGGGGGTTAAGGAGAGTTAGCTTTGCTCATGTGCAGAGGATAACAGCTTCCATCCGCCCTCAGCTCTGCCAGCGATGACAAAAGCTATTGGCACAGAAATGTGTGTGATAAAAGTATGTCTAAAGCCATTGATGAGAAAAAAAAGTTGGATCCAATCCGTGCAGATTTTCAGAATTGGCTAAGGTTGGCCTGCACGTGCGGGGGAGTGCAAAGACAAGCCCTGAGCATCTGCAGGCCTCCTCCTGGAGATTTTCTTAGCTCTCAATTCAAACTGAACAGGGGAAGACACGCAAGGCTAATAACCAGAGCATCCACTGCTCCAAGCCAAAAGACACACCCTCTCCCCTGTGAACCTACAGCCTGTCCTTGCTGAATTAATGGCCATAGTTGTAGTCTGCTGGTTAACGGGTGTCTCTGAGTACATGCACGTGAATCTACTGCTATAAATACACTTTACTAAGTGTTGCAGAGCACAACTTGCTGTCCAAGCAACTTCTACTCTCATTTAAAGGATCCCAGGGGCTGTTGTGCTCCAACAGGGATATCCTTGATTCGTGTTATCTCCTTCCCTTACTCTAGTAAACCAAAGGCATTTTACTGGGGTTTTTAACTGCGCTTTGAAAACATTTGCGTACTTTTATTCCTCAGGATAAATGCAAATCTTGTTGTCATTAATGGTTTTTACATTAACCACATAAAATAAATAGGAAATAAGTATGTATTGGCTTGTGATGTTTTTGTGATGCTTTTCTCTCATTTTTTAATCGTAAAAAATACTTCAAATCAAGGATTTTTCAACTAGGGTGGGTATAAGATATAGTCTGCTTTTTACTAATGCTTTTTTCTTTATTTTTCCCCAAATGGGGGACTTAGTTATGAAGCAAGTGGACAAAAACTAGACACGGGGTAGATGAGATAATAGGCACCATTCATTAGAAGTATTTTTCCAGGGGATTTTGCTTCAGTCAGAATTGGCGTGAGAGGTCAGTCCTTCCAGTCCTCCAGGTCTGAGCTCTGTTAGCTGGAGGACAATGAACACAACGAGCTTTATTGGCTCCACAGGAATAATTACACAGCCAGAGAGCCTGCAGGGCAGCCGGGGAGAGCAGGACTCTGGGCTCCTTCCTCGCTCCCCTGCCCTCACCATCTGCTCTGGGCTGCTTATCTGGCACGTGGTCCCCTGCAGCTGCCAGGGCCCACGGCTCTGCTTCTACTACTGCCTCGCTGTGGGCATCACTCCCTGCTTCTGATGGACCAGTTCAATCCACCACATGAAACACCCAGCTATGCTAACTGTGCTACTGGGAGAACAGCTTCTGGCTACAGATGTCTGTCTTTTATTTGGGTTCTCTGAACAGGAAAGAATAATTGGGTTAGGAAAGCAATTCATTGTGCTTTCATACTTCTGTGAAAGAAGCATTTCTTCAAGCTGTTGCTGTATCCCTGTGCTCTAGACATAATCTCTTGTGCCCTTCCTCACCCCCTCATGCCCATAATATTGCTGGAAGAGGAAGAGAGAGGCTGGGGATTGTGACTAATGGATGTACCTGTTCTCCTCTCTCTGGTGGTGAAAATGCACTAGAAAGCCACTCAGCTTCTGTCCTAAATAAATCAACTGAAAGTTAAAAGTTGTGAAATACACAACATGGTTTAATGAAGTAGGAATAAACAGACCTCTGCAAGAAAAACTTTCACCTTGAAGATTTAAAAGCATAGAATAATAGAACAAATAAGATTATGGATAGGGCAGAGACAGTGGATATCTGGACTATAAAAAATCATGAGGAAAAGCTCCTTCCAGAACCTATTAAGGAACCTAAAATAGTGATAGGAAGGGGAAATAATATTATAGATGGGAAACAGGTTTAGAAGAAGAAACAAAGGTGGGAATAACTTTTTATCAGAGTGAAAATTAAGTATCAAGATAGAAGTGGTATTTATTGTCTTCTTGAGTGATCTGGATGTGGAAGTACTTGAAGATGATGAAAGAATTACTGTAATAAAGTTGGGAGACAAGTGAGAGTCTTACTGAGATGACAAGCAGTGTAGTGGATGATCATAAGTGCAAAGCAGCACACACTGGTAGAAATTACTCTTACCTTTTAAATTAAAAATAACTGTTCTGCAGAGAGGATTTGTCATGATGAGGCTGGCTAGTAAAGAATATCTTAGCACAGACTGGAAACAACGTGCCAAACCATATGGTATGCATTCAAAATTCAGGAAGAAGGGAACAGCTTTTTAAAATATTGCTGTGTTCCATTTACCCTTCCACTTCATCTCGCTGCATTCACAAATGTGTCTCAGAATATGAAAGTAAATAAGAAGTTTCTCCAGTGACTGCTGCCCTGCAGCCCTCTGCAACTCTTCCATCTTCTCTTGAAGGAGCTGGAAGGGGTGGGGTAGCTCATGCAGGTGCTTGGTTGCTCTTTTGTTCATGGAGGATGTTCTAACTGGGACTTTGGTGAAGCACCAGGTAGATTACAAATGGTCAGAGTGTCTGTGCTATGGAGTGTTTAGTGCACCACTGCATGGTGGAACATTTGAAATAGGTTTGTCAAAGCTTCAGGGTGTGATCCTACTCTTTACATCAGTGGTACAAAACAGGGTGGTTGTAAAAGTCTTCCTCTTAACGTGTACATACTTGTCCATTCTTCAGTCAGGCCAGTTGTACAGCCATCAACTTGGCATTTGAAACGTCCTCCAACCACTTCTTGGATATGTCTCACTTTTGCACTGTCTTTTTATCTACCAAATAGGTAAAAAGTGTGTGTGTGGACTGGAATGAAAGATTACACTCTTTACCCTTCTTCCATACCACAGTATTTAAAAGAGCCTGTTAAGTATTTTAATAATGGAAACAAGAAAAAAATGCAGTGCAGGCACTTCAACTTTGTCAAGAATTGTAAACCTAGCAGATAAATTATTTGGGAAAAAAGTGCTGAGAAGCAAAAATCTGTTTGAAACCTTAAACCTGAACTGCCTTCCATCATGGAGCTCAGCTCCCCAGAAAAGCAGTAAGATGACTAAACTTCCCTTCCTCAAATGTGCACATATCAGGAACCTTATCAACTGCTGGCAGGCTGCAGGATTACATGTAAATTAAGTGTATCAAAGAGTCGAGTTAGATAACCAACATTGGGAGCTAAGAATCTCATTCTTGCCTACTTGAAAGCCCTTCATAATGGATTAGAAACAAGAACTTACATCTCTTAATACTAGCTGAAAATTGAAGCATCTTTTTGCTTCTAGTAAATTTTAATACGTTGAGAGTAAATGGTACTGGGGATTTCCTTCATTTTAGACAACCCTGGTAACAGAGGGTTGCAAAATGATGTGTACGTTTCACAATCAAAATGAAAGCCACAAGGCTGGCTGAATTCTGTATCAGTCTCGACAGAGTTGTCACTGAATGTTATTTTTAGTCCTGTAAAGCAAGAGAGATCTTTACAGTCTTGGCATTTCTTGCAGTTTTAAAATGGAGAACAGCTTTTGAAATGCCCGATTTTCCTTGAATTTTTATCCATATCATGAGCTTCTTCATAAAGTTTTTGCGCTGCTCTTGGCAGTGGGTAGCGATTTAGTGCCAAACGCTGCAGAACTGCTCCACTTTACACTGTTTCTGCAGAATGCTTTTTCTTCCAGAAAATAGATGCTGGGAAAAAGAAGTGCCATCTGATCCTGACATTATTATTTGGGTTGTTTCCAGTTGCATGTGCAAAGTGTTCAATTTACTGTAAAATGGACAGTGAAAATAAAGTTGGGTTGAAAGTGGATACACTGAGCACTAATGTACAGACCTCATAATTTTTAATACCAGTGAAAAACAAGTTGGGTTTTTTTTTATTCTCAGCATAGCTCAGAAGAGACTGGTTTTCCCTCAAAAGTAGAAGGTGTTGCTACAGGAAATATCTTGTGTCCCAGATGAGAGGCAGTGTGCTTCAGGTATTCAAGCAGCAAGAGTGGGGCTGGGGGCTCGTGGCATCAATCCCAAATTCAGCTGCAGCGTGAGCTAGGCTAAGGCCAGTATTTTGGTGTTTTCAGACAGGCGTGCCTTGACATGTTTTAAAATCATAGGGAGGCTGATATAAATTTGTCAGTTTGTTTCAAATACTCAAGTTTGAAAAGTTTTCACACATCTTTGTCTTAGCTGTTTTTTTGGTAAAATAGAAGATGACTCACTTGTAGGATTTAATCGTACCGCCGAGAGCTGGAGGGATGATGTAGGTTAGGAATGATATAGGTCAAACCTTTTTTTTTTTTTCTTTTTTCAAAGAGCTGCCTGGATTCTGTAGGAAGAATGTTTATTACCTATTTCTAACAGTTTTCTAACAGCTAGCATTGCTATACCAATCAGTAAAACAAGAGTGCAGCTTGAAAGTTCATTTCTCTCTCCATTTCTTCCCCCCTCCCATTTTATTCATTCCCTGCCCGAGTGCATGGGGATTTGCCTGTTAGCTTTGCTTTCCTTGCCATATTGTTTCAATTACCAGACAATCTTTTTTTCACCTCCACTTGACTTATATGTGGGTTTAACTTACAAGTGGGACAATATAGTCATTCTGGCAGCTGTATTGTGGGCCACCTTCTGCTGCTTTTTGGACCACCAGCAAAGATTGATGAAGAATGCTAAGTCTCAATAGCATCATCAGACTCAATTCCTCTTCTTTTCACTGCATCCAGATATCGTGTACAGGATACCTGGGTTTAGCACTCCAAGGGTCTGGCCTCTAAAACAAAATGAGTGTCCGGGTTCTGCCCCCTCAGCGGGTGAGACCCATTGAGGGTGATCTCTTCTTGTATCTGGTGCCATATTTAGGCAGGAGACAAAGCGGAGATTGATTCAGTCCCAACCTTCAGATGTGCTTCCTTTCCATAAGTCATGCTTTCACTTCTTTTTTGTAGTCTGGCAGCTGCAAGGGCCGGTTGCTTGGTGACGCTCTCAGCAGCACAAAGAGCTCTCAGCTGGGAGGCCAGGTCTGTCGGCCACAAACAGCTGGGATAATTTTATTTATCTTTCTCTTGTTCCTGTTAATTGCAGGGAGCTGAATCAATGTCAACGTAATAGAAAGAGGAGCACCAGCAGATACTATTTATGGCTTCTTTAACATCCACCTTTTTCTCCCTGAGTCAGGGAAGTGACAGCATGTGTCAGGCGTGGCCTGTTATTTCAGAAATGCAGGAATAAAATTAAAAGGCATGATTTCCGCTTCTGGTTCTGGCAGGCTCCTGCCAGGTTCCATATAAAAGGATTTTATTGTTTCCTTAATCCAGTGTGTGCCTGCCTGTTCATTCTGTGTAATAATCATACTCTGTGCAGGTCATGTCCATGAAATAGCTGTTGATGGCTTTACCTCAAAAGGATACACCACCACTCAGGTTTTAGGCAGGATGAAAACAACTAATAATTTCCAGAGGTGAAAGCTTTGTGATTTAATGGTCTGGGCATGGACCTTGGGTTTATGAACTCCTGGTTCATAAAATCCTTTCTGCTCCTAAGTTTGTTGGTACCTCAGTTGATTTCTACTTAGGGTCAGACTGGCTGGACCAAGGCACGAGAAGGTACAGAGGGAAAGGTGACAGGGGATATCAGAGCTGCTCGGCTCATGCTTCTGGAGTAGCTGAACTTGTCAAGGTAGTGCCAGCATCAGTCACGTGTTGGGTCTCAGTGCTACCTAGTGCTGAGCACTCTGGCTCAGATGCATCAAACCATTTTAAGCACGTGAATAGTTCCCTGCAAGTTAGCGTGTGTGGAGGTGCTCTGCAGAGTTTGAGGAGCAGCATTAAGCATGGAGGACAGGCAAGGAATCTGGCCCTGTCTGAAGCTGCTCTCTTCTTATTAGAATTGTATAATGGTAGGAGTTGGAGGGACCTCTGGAGATCATCAAGTCCACCCCCCCTGCCAGTACAGGAACATCACCACACAGGAACACATCCAGGCGGGTCTTGAAAGTCTCCAGAGGAGGAGACTCTACAACCTCTATCCATAACCACTACTATTATATTTAATAGTGACCAGTGACTACATTCCTCAATGATTGAAGATGTAAGATCTGCTTTTACCAGATTTTTTTTTTTATTTCAGGTATAAATCATAATATATTGATTCTAGTCAGTTGTTAATTTTATGTTTTTTGGGTAGTTTAATTATGCAAGGTGCTAAGCAGTAACCAAACAAGTAAACTCTAATAATATTTACAGCTCACTGATGAAATGCACACTGGTGTGGATGAACTGATAAAGGAATATACTAAAGGATTTGACCAGAAAGTGTTACTGGTTTCTGTATTTTCTTCCCTGATCAAAAGCCCTGAGGTACCCAGAAATAAAACTACATTTTGAAGTTTGGGCCTCTCTGTTCCTAGGGCTAAAGTCAAGGGAGATTGAGGAATGTGAACTGAAGTGGAAATGTACCTGCCTAACAGTGCTAAATCCAGCATGCAGAGCTGCTGAGGGAATGAACCAAGTTGCTGTGACCTTCTGATCTGATTGCAAGACTGAGGACTCTGAATTGTAGTGCCTCACATTCAGGAGCTGTAATTGCAGGTGTTAGAGGAGACACTCTGGGGCTTTGGACCTTTTTTTGTGCCCGCATACCTGCAGAGGGTCTTGCCAATTGACCCTTTTCAGAGAAGAGACAGCAGCCCAGGTGTATTTCTTTGTTAAAAAACTTGTGCTTGAGCTATAGTCTCTTTTCTGATCTGAAAGCATCTCATCACTGTAATCCAGGTACTGAGGGCACAAGTTTTCATCCCTGGGCTGTGGCTTCTCAGATACTTTTGTGTGCATAGTATTTAGATAGATTTTTCTCATGAATTACTTTCTGATTTACTGCTTCAGCTATAGCTGTACTGGGACAACCACCAGGGCAATCCCATAGCTCCTGCTTTAGGGTGTAGAGTGATCACTGAAGGGGTCAAGAAGGAACTGGCCTCTCCAAGTGGCATCACACAAAAGGACATAAGTGCATTTGTGAAGTAGGAACATCCCTCTGTTTTGAAACATCAGCCCCTCCAGAGGCAGCGCATCAGCCTGCGTACACTGACCGGTGAACTGATCCTCTGTGTCAAATCCTTATGTAAATGCAACAGCCTAATCCCCCTGCCCTAATAGGAATTTCACACCTTAATCCTCCCTGTGTTCAGGGGCAGAGACATTCCTACCAGGCAGTTTGACAAATGCATCCTATTTTGAGAAAAATCACTGCGTGTAAGTTTGTGGTAATAGGGAAACTGTAGTCTCAGATTTGTGTGGAAGACTGAAGCATGTCACTAATAAAAGCGAGGGGATTAAGTTTCTAAATTGTCAGTGGATTTCAGAGGATTTGCCACACCAAATGAGACCATTAGCCCACCAAGTCCTTCGTTTTGCCCCTGGCCCTGGCTGGCTCTTCTTGCTTTAGCTGGAAATGCTCCCTTGGCGATACAGTTGAGTCTATAGGAACAGGAGGAAAAGGATTCCCTGCTGACCCCTGCAGCGATCCAGGTTATGCCCTGCAGCTCGGCAGCGCTCGTTGTGTGCTGGGCTTCCAGTGCGTGAGCTGGAAGAAGCGTCAGTCAGTGCACGCAGTGTCATTCTGAATAAACCTGCAATTTCCATTATCTAACCTCAAAGCAGTATTGAAAAGGCTGAGGTATAGCACACAGGGGGACCCAGGCAGTGCCCCAGGCTCATCCTTTTCTAGATAGATATGTATTAATCTCTCAGTCATTCATACTTATTTCCTACCCAGTCTCATCCAAAGCTCACTGATGTCTATGGAAGACTTCCACAGACACCACCTAAGTCTGATGGTCCAGTGTATTCAGGGCCTTCCCAAAAGGGAAGAACCAGCACTGTTCCCGAACTACCACCTCTGAAAAGAAGGATGCACCAGTGTATTTCACACCGCAGCTGAGAAGCAATTGCACACACAGAGACTCCTATTCTCCAGCTCAGAAGAATTGTGCTTATGTCTCTTGTGCTCCTGATTATGAAGATAATTGTTGAGCCTAAGTCACGCAACCAGATGTGCTGTCATTAAGTGTCATTCCCCAGTCTGTTTGCTGCCTGCCTCTTAGTGCAGGCACAGGCAGGGTGGATCTTAATCAGCTGTGGATTAACCACTAACACAGAACACGATGTGTGCGCAGCTTTACAAGCAACAGTGGTTAGCTGGCCATTTGGAAGAAATCTGTGTACATGTGTCCTGTTCTTTCCTCTGCCAAAGCTCTTCCAAACCAGCCTTTTGTTTCAGTTTATTTCTCACTGCAGAAGCTTGTTATTCCATGCCCTGCTCTCTTGTTGCAGCTCCAGTCCCTCTTGGCTGCTCTTTGTTTGCCCCGTTGTTACTAGATGCTTCAGTTTGGACTTGCCTCTCACCGGTGCACGAATGAAGCTCTTCAACAGTCAGGCTTTTATGTCTATTCTGTGCAGAGTCCATTCTACTAATGCAACCCTTTGAGCACTTGCATCCAAAATGCCAGTGCGCTGAGTCAAATCTGCTACTACACAAGAGAGTCTGTACAAACTAAGCCTTGACTTTATTTTTTTCCCAGGCCAGCTGGCTGTGGAAAGTTTTGTTCTTCGTAACTCTAAATACTTGTGTTGTTTTTAATCAAATCTGACTGTAGCTCACTTAAGCATTTGTGGCTTTTCCATAGGAATGATATCACTTGTCCCAGCCAGAGCTCCTGCGGAGCAAGGACTGGAAAATCTACTTTATGACAAACTATAATTTAAGAGTCAGCAATGTCTGATGTAGCAACAAATGCAGTTTTGGAGGGGAAACTGTTACAGAGTTATTTAAATTCTTCTGTCATTTAAAATAAACCCATCTGTAACAGCAAAGGTCACAGAAGAACTAGTTTTTAAAATAGGTTTTACTCATCTCTATCATGGAAGGGCTGTCCCTTCGTGCAAATGGCCCTGTCCTGGCTGGGTTCGGCTGGTGATACTGAGGAACCCCTGAGAAATCCAGAGGAAGCTGTGACAATAGTCAAGTCTCTGCATGGATCCCCTACTAATGCAGCCTTTTCTGGGTTTTTCTAATGCTTTTGATAATTGCTTGTCATTTTTGCAGCCTGACTAAAGCAATTCTGCTGTTTCCTGGGTTTGATGCCCTGTGTCAGCATTTTTTTATACCAAAGGTGCCTAAGCAGACTGTGATTATCTCCACGGTCACCCTTTTATGGCTTTACTGAATATCTAACCCAAAAAGTTTAAAACAATTTATTTTAAAAATTATAAGGAAGGAAAAAGCATCTCATTGCAGCTCAGGCAGAAATGACAAAACCCAGAGGTTTCTTCCAGCCTCACTGGATGTCTTGAACAGATCTTTGGTTCCTGTGTCCAACTTGCCTCATCAGCCAGCATATGGAGGGAGAGCAAGCAGAGCAACATTCATTCTCTCCCTGCCTTTCCAGCTCTGCTGTTCTGTGTTGCACTGTGCTGTCTCAGCACTTTCTCCTCATTCTCACATAAAACCAGTGTTATCTTGTTGATTGCAGAAGAGTACGTGGCTGCTGTCTCTTCCCTGTGACATTGTACCACATGTTAAATTGTATCTGCAAGAGAGAAAATACCCCATAGAGCCTGTAAGCTGAGGGAGAGACTGAGCTCAGTGACACTCTGCAAACTGAGACCTTGGTCCCAGACTGGGAGCATCCCTATTGCTGCTGGTGTAACAGCTTCTCTGCTCACTGGTGTAGCCTCTTAATTCAGCCACCGGCCCGGCCCAGCTCCCGTAACGAAGAGCTGGGGTCTGCTACAGCCAGGCCAAAGCTTCCTACCTTGCCTGTCTAATGGGAAGTTAGACCAGTAGCAAGTGCTGATTAACCTGAAGGAGATTGCAGGTAATTCCTGACTCGACACGTGTGTTTATGGGTGTACTGGCAGAGATCAATTGGCAGCAGCTGCTCAGTATTGCCTTGCATTGCTTCCCTGGACAGAACTGTGGGAAGTGAACACAATAAACATAAATAGCCGCAAGGATTTTATTGTTTCCATTAAGCTACACTGCAGTAGTAAGCATAAAGGGGGGTGGTGAGTCAGATTCTCAGCACAAGCCTGTTGGCCTTGCTCAAAGTATAAAGCAGTTGGAGGCACCATCCTCACTGGGGGATCGATAGTGGTGGGTGTACTGACAGCAGCTCCCAAGGGTGTTATGCCTGAGGCAGGTGCCAGGCCTCTGGGGTCACTGGGGCAGCAGATATTCAAACAGCCACTGCCGCACCATTTTGTAGGACCCAGAGTGCACCTCTTCTTGTGCCTGCCAGATGGTGCTAAGTGGGACTTCACCTTGCCCTAGCCATCCTCTCAGCTGCCTCCTGCCGACCTGGGATGCTGGATTCCCCTGGTCCTTGCATGTCAGTAATGCTGATGTCAGGTCACGTCGGCTCTGACTGGTGTCATTTGGGCACTGTGCCTCAATAGTTGAACTCCTTCCTGAGAGGCTATCTCTGTGCTGCTAACAGTGCTGGACTTGGGTGAGACACAGAAGGCTGCATCCTCAGCTACCATCAATTACCTCTGAAGTGGATTTACAACAACAAAGCATGATACTCTAGGTTTTTATCCCCTTTTCTCCTTTTAGCTGGATAGTTGGGAGGAAGATGCTGAACTCTCAGTGGAGAGCTGTAAAAGAATTACTTGTGGGTAGCACCCATGTAATTCTCCCTGAGCTGGCACAGTGGTAGAAATGCTATTTCTGACAGCACTCAAAACAGACATATTCCCAAAGCACACTGCGTGCAGGTCTTGAACTTGCAGAAATCCATTAACAGAGCTGGTATGGGAGTTGCCTGGCTGTCACATTTTGGGTTTTGTTTGCAAGAAACCTGGTAGAAAAATAGATCCTTCTTGACAATAGAGTATCCCCCAAAGCAAGACTTTGAGACGCTGTAAATGGGAAGGTCTGAGGTGCTATTTGCAGAGCGAGAACTGATACAAGCCTGGAAAGCTCTATTAAAAAGAGTGCAGATTTATTGATTTACACCAGCTGATAATCTGTTCCTGAAGCTGCTTTTAAAATCAAACTAATGTAGTGCTTATTGCTTACCCTTGTCCTTCTTAACACTGTTAACTTCTGTCCCTTGCATAAGTGCTGACAGTTTAAAAATGTATTTGGAAAGGGTGTTCAGAGGATATTGAACATGATACTGTTAATAGGAGCATTGTTCTACCAGTCTCAGCAATTACTCACTTTCCTCTTAGGGCAAATCTGCCATTTTATCCACTTAGGCACCAGATTACCACCTTGTGAAACAGTCTTTACTATTTTCTCCCTGCCAAACAATAGCCAGCATCTGAGACAGCTCCAAGCAGGAGGTTTGGTGTTTGCCCTCTTCAATGCTGGTGAGGAAAGAAAAAAATAAGAAAATGAAAAATCTCTCCCAATTTATCTGACCCGAGCAGATCAGAATAATTTCTAAGCAAGTACATCTTTGTAGCACACTTCCCTCAGCAGATCTGGAGTTCAGTGCAGTCAGTCTGCCTGGGACTGACCATTCAGCATCTCTGTTGATATGTAAATCACACATCCTTCTCCTCCTCCTCCTCAGCAGCCTCCCAGAGCCAGCAGCAATGATGTAACCGAGCTCCCAGCAAATCCTTTGTTTAAACTGAGTGGAAAAGCTGAGCCGGTTGGGCTGTGGCAGATGAGCTGCATTTAACAGGAAAGAAAGGAACTCTTAAGAAATAACTTCTCCTGTTTTCCTTAGAAGGGAAATTTTCCTCAGAGGTGCTTTCCTAATTATGTTGTTTTTATTGTATTTGCACATATTGGGGATGGACTGTTGGCCATCCAGCCTCCCACTGGTCAAAGCTTTTCCTAGCTCAGGATACAGCCTCTTTTCCTCTGCTACATCAGCAGGGGGTAAGAGAAACAGCTTAAAGATTCTGCTTTAGCTCACTAATTCCCAGAATGTTTCCAGAAACACAGTAAATAGACAGATTGGACCAGTGAGGCAGTACCACATTGTCCAAATCTTACCAGAGAACGTGGTAAGCAGAATTGGACTTGATCAGTCCACCCACTGTCTGTTTACATGGGAGAAGACAAACCAGACTGATCCAGGTTTCCTCCATTCCTATGGAGGTGATTTACAGACTTTTACTTACTGAGAAAACATCTGCTTCAGGTTGCACTTGGCTTGTCCTCCATTAGTGAGCACATGTCATCAGCACAGGAGCAAGTGACGTGTGAACTGAACCAGGTCAGAGGGGAGCGAGTTAGAAATCCATTTAATGTGCTGAAAGGAAAATAGGAAAATGGTTGACAGGAGAGGATGCAAGTGCCACCTTCAACTTCCAAACGTGAGCATGCCAAGAGCTTTGGTGTGCTTACCCCAGAGCCAGCTGTCACCTGTAGCATCAAGCCCTGCAAATTGAGGGCTTGGCCCCAATCTGATTATTTGTTAACTTGACACACTTGTTACCTAGTAAGAGATTTAATCCTATTAGCAGAGGTGCTTGTTTATTGCTCAGCTGGCCATAAAGACCCTGATTTTCTGTCTTCCTTCCTAGTCTGAGCTCACTTTCATTGGTGTAAGTGCCTGAACAAAGCCTGGGGCTGCAGGCAATGTGGTGTAAGAAGAGCTCTGGTGTTGTGGGTTCCCCAGCATTTCAGCAAATCAGAAATGAAATGAAAATAGGGCTCTTCTGCCTCACTATGGCTCTCCAGAGCATTGCTCTGGAGACAGCCTTGATTCTCCTAGGCCATTGCCAAGATGCTTCAGCAGTTCATCTTAGTATGGTTGGCTGATGGATCACAGAATCCCATCGTGGTAAGGGTTGGAAGGGACCTCTGGAGACCATCTGGTCCAAATCCCTTGCTAAAGAAGCAGGGTCACCTGGAGCAGGTTGCCCAGGACCATGTAAAGGTTCATTTGGAATTTCTCCAGAGAAGAGGACTCTACAACCACCTGGGCAGCCTGGTCTAGGCTCTGGCATCCTCATAGCAAAGAAGTTTATCCTCCTGTTGATGAACAACAGCTCCTGCGTGTGGCTGTGGAGGGAGACTGGGGAGGAAGGGCACATTTCTGTGTACTCTAATGGGCAGAGATGCCAGTCTCTTAAGAGTAAAACATCCACCATCCTAGGTGAGTGAGAAGTGCCTGGGGGATATGTTGCTTCCTGCTTGCAAATTTAAATGCTTATAAGATTTCTTGTTTGTGTAGAAACACATGCAGGGGGGGCAAAGAGGCTTTAGAAAATTGTCCTAGGAGGCCAAATCCTTCGGTCATTTAAGTCCAGTGTGGCCAGTACATGTGTGCTAAACTAGAGATGTTTATCTTACTGTTTTGCACAAACTGGGTATCAGTAAGGTTCAAAAGTTCACTTGCTTGCTTCTAAGAGGTATCCAGTTTGATTATTATTTCAGCCTTATCAAATAGGTCACCTGCATTTGCTTGCTACAGTTGGTCTCAAGTTTGAAGGCACTTAAATAAAGTAACCTGTGCTTGTTCTGCCAGGGGTTTGCTCACTGAGGAGTGAGGAAAGTAGCACCTTTTTGCTTGGCATCTGTATCTAGGGGTCTGTGCTGCTCCACGAATTATCACAGGATGAATCATAACAAAGATACTGGATCTTGAAAGTTACAAAAATAAAAAATCTCAAGGAGGCAAATGTCCAGTGCCTGTATTTGGCCAGATTGTTGTCCCTCTTACTCTAGCACTTCTATAAAATCAGTGGGCTGAAATGTAAGCTCAAACAGGATCTGGCCCTTGAACACCAGTAATATAATTCAGTTATATAAGACAACTAATAATTGCCTTATGAGGAGGTATTATAATACTGCTCCTGCTTTCTATGCCTCTCTGTCTCCCCTAGACTAAGAAAGGATGTGGATATTTAGTACATGTTACCAGTGTGTGAGGTTTCGATGCATTTTTTTTCTTTCCTTTTTTTTTTTGTGATATGCTAACTTAATGCAAATTAGTCTTATTTGCCTGATGTAATGGAATAAAAAGAAAGCAGCAGAAAAGGAGGCAAGTCATTTTCTTGTAGTCTGCGGGAGGGAAGTTCAGTGCATCTGGAAGGCAGCAGTGCAGAGAAAGGGTATTTGTAATTGAACTGGCATATGGCTAAAGAAGTGTTCTGGTAAATCTGCGTCAGAATAAGGGTGGTGTCAAACTGGGCTCAAAATCAGTAATAGCAGGTGCCAGATGGATGATTTTAAGTTCAAAGTTTAGAATTGTTGAGATTACTGTGGTTATTCTGAGTTTCTTTTTCAGACTGTCCCAGCAGGCGGCATAAAAGATTAAAAATGTTAATGTGAGGACACTGACAGAGAAAGACGGACTCTGTGCTGCAGGAATTTGGAGTGGGAGGTTCAGGAAATGTTGATGAAATGGAGAAGTACTTCTGATTCAGTCCGATAAGGGACACTCTTAAGTTTTCCATCCCTCAAAAGCTGGGTGGTAATTTGCATAAATGGATTAGCATCTCAACAGAACAGAATTACTTTGGCTGACCATACTGTTTATTGGGGGGGGAGAAGAGCACCTTCCAAACCAAGCAATGGGTCGAGCATAATAATATTATGAGCACCTCATTCTTGCTTATATTTCTCAAGAGCAAGTGAGACCAAAAGCTGGGGAAAGCAAGCACATTTGGAGAACAAAGGGATCTTGGTGATGGATGTGGGAGATAGCTCTGCATCCTCCAGGAGCATGTTACCCAGAGGTATGACAGCTAAGAGATGACTTCAGCATTCCCTTTCTCCCACCCTCCCCACCTGAGTGATCCTTTCCCACACCTTTCTCACTTCTCCCACCAATGTAGCCTCATTCTCCGCAGTACTTGGTTTATTTCTGTTTTTCCTTGTCTATGAAACTATGTCGTGCTTAACTGCTGCACTACACACACTCCACACCTGCTCAGAATTGCCCTTCCTGGACAAAGCATGGAGCAAACTTCATTTATCAAAGTAAGGGCTTTGAGGAGAGTGCAATTAATTTTCACTTACCTCTGGAGAACTGCGAGGTGGAAATGGGTCTGTAGGTGTGAACAGCTGAAGTAACTTGATTTTTTTTATTTTTCTCACAGTCCCCAAATGAACAAAGAATTTCTTGTGGGAAAGAGGTGTGCACAGAGAGCAATACCAGGTGAAAGAAGAGGGCAGCAAGCAGGCTAGTGACATAAGGCTTGGGGTTCATTACTTGCCCCAAGTGTGGCTAGGTAGGACAGCCTCTTTCCTACATCATTAGTCACAGGGATTTGAAAGAGCAGGAGAAAGGAGAAGAGAATTAGCTAAAATGCTGTCAGTAGTGCCTTTTCAGCATCCTTTGCAAACATCAAAGCTTACTATTCATTATGGAAGACTACTAGATGATTTTCAAGCTTTTTTTACTGATTAGATAAATGGTTTTACGTGTTCCTGGGAGTGCCTGGATGCATTTTGACCCTCCTGCTCAAGTCTGCTGGCAGTGGGAATGGCTGGATGTCTTCTGAACCCCAGCTGCCCAGGCTGGTACTCACTGGGCCACTGCAGACTCACCTGCAAGGCGAAGATGCTGCTGCTCTGTATTGTCACCTCTGCATTTTCATGATAGATCTGAGGAGCTCTGTGTCTGTCCTCCTTAGTGCTGTGTCGATTAGGATGGAACAGTGGTTGGTGGGGAACAAGCTGGGATGTGTTGCCTTTGGTGAGAAACTGACATGCTTTATTTTAGCTAAATTCAGGCTGAAGCCCACCCAGACAAGATGCTGGCCTGTAGTAGGTTCAGGAAGGGATCTTGACCTGTTCTCAGTGTGTACTTTTGCAGGAGGACAGACTTTGTTCCTTGCTTTGCCTGTGAGGTTCAGTGTCTGTGATACACAGTCCCAAGGGACTTCTGTGGCCATCTGCTTCTGGGGAGCTGGACCTCGGTGTGCTAATCCATCCCTTTAGAACCTGTCAGTTTGGTCTTTGTTGTCTTGTGGTCTGCTTAGAGAACATCAAGAAGGAAAAAAAACCTGCAAGACCATCACTTGTTAGTACACCTCTTTTTATTTTTTTTATCCTTTTCTTTTCCATCCCCCACTACATTTGGAGTGCAAACCCAGGGTGTTGACTTTGATTTGCAAAGCTGCAGCTATTTCGGGCTCCTGTTACCTCGAGCACTAGGATCAGCTGGGCTCCCTGACCGCTCCCTAGATCTAATACCACACTAATAACTCTGCATCGAGGGCCCTCGCATTTGGAAGCTGCCTTCCCTGGTGACCCACGCACGCCTGAATCCCTCAATGCTGAAGGAACATCAGTAGTGCCATTCTCTCTTGTGTTTCCCTGGCCATGGTTGGGTGACCACAAAGATAGGAACTTTTCCCTTTACGTAGAAGCAGACAGATATATCTGTGTGTACGTGTCAGGGATTTTAATTAGCTTATGTAAATCTGCCCCAAGTGCGTTGCGAAGAAGATGCGTTTTGTACTGCTAAAAATAAATACATATGAAATTTGTATATTGGATTTCTCATAGGGAAACAGGCTAAAATTAAGGTTAAATTTGAACGCAAAAAGATAAGTGGAATTTGATTTTAAAAAACCAGCTCTGCAAGTATCCTGGTTTTAATGATTTTGGTACATTCATGGAGCTTATTTTTTCAAATGCTTTAAATCCTGACATGAGTCATTAAAGCCACTAGGGCTTTCTGTAGACAGTGAAGTACTTCCTTACAGGAACTAATTTGACAGCATAGCAGCTTAAATAGCTGCTTTAACCTCTTGTCCTTGAACATCTGACGGTGACCCCATTTCACCATTTCCCCTGGAATATTGTAAAATAGTCTATATTTTATATATGTAATATAAAATATCTTCTTTCAAGATGTGAAATTACCTCTGTGTACATGTACATACGTGTACCAATGTGCATACCCATGTACAGCTCTGCAGACCTGCATGTCTATGTATTTTTGGCCAGCTCTTTCTAGGATTAGCCTGGACTGTGGAATGAGACAGCTGAATTATCAGGCTCTGCTATATATTCTTCTTGCAGAGCTCTCAAAATCTAGGAGGCTTCTTTGCCAGGTCAAAGACCATGTTAGAAATAACATACTTCACAAATGTTCCTGGTTTCCATTGCCTCATTGTTCAGACTGTGGTGTTCTGCTGGCACCATGAGACGGTCTCTTATCTCAGAAATAGCAGCTCAGATAAAGATTGATGGTGAGCTTTTGCTTATCTTTAGTGCAAACATGTATTTTTCTTAATATTTTACCAGATAATAATCTGCATTTCTGTGGAGAAAACTTATCCCAGCCAGGAGGACTGTGGGTGACAGTCAAAGTTACAAGACTCAGTTTATAGCTGAATGGTTTAAGTTTGTAGAAAAGGCTTGAGTGGAGTCACTCTTGTTCTAATAGAGAACACATGGACTGAGAAACCCAAGAGAGAACTAAACTAGAAGCAGGACACAGCAAGAATAGGAGTCTGGAAACGTCGGTCCCTCCCAAGTCACAAACATGCACACAGGGCTATATGCAATCATGGGTTATTAGGCACCATTGCAAGAGCAAAATGCTAGATGAATTGGTACAAAAGTGCAATAAAATATGCATTAACATGATGAAATATGTATTGGAATGACTACTGAGTGGGATAAGCGTGGCTCTCAAGTGAAACAAATCTGGCAGGCTATAACTTTGGCTTATGGAGAAGCCCCATTGCATGTTAACCCCATGCACGTGTCTTATCCTACAAACCACTCCTCTGTGTTGAGACTGTGCTTTAGAGGGGAATGTAGCACCTTTTGATTTTCTTTTCAAATGGAAGACAGGCAGGGACCTGTCACATCCTCCCTCCTGTGGAAGGACAAAGTGCCCATGAAGGCTTCGAGCCAGAGGGTTGTTCAGCTTGGAAGTGAAGTATGCTGCGTGTGTTTACAGTGATAGGATTTTCTGTGACAGTCTCTTGCAGAAAGAATGGAGGAGAGATGAAAACTTTTCTGTAACTCCTTCTGACACACTGAGAGAATGCTGTAAAATAATGAGGCAGACCCCAAAAGGAGAAGCTCTTGGCTCAGTTCTACCCTCATTTAGGTCATCTTTGGTTTTACCAAAAGCATTAGGGTTGCACAGGGCATAACGGAGGCACTAACATAGGGTCCTACAAGACATTGCAGTTCTAGGAGGGCAATGCAACCCCAATGCTGAGGGCTCTCAGTACCAACTCTTCAGTGTGATGTTAAGGCTTGCAAAGGTCTCTAGCATGGTGGCCGTAGTGATTCAGAAGACACAGAGTTCTGAATACAACTCCACCAAACAAGATCTCTTTGGGGTTGAAGCTCCAACATTCCTGTGGTCGTGTTTCTTAGTAGCTGTTTATGGTTTTGGCCATAATCCTATTGCAACTATTAATCATATTACTATCATATTCCTGCAAAGCATCAGGGAAGGTTTTCCAGACAGATTAATCACTAATGAATTTCTAATCTGGCTTTGATCACTCATTCCTTTTGAATGCTGGTAGGTGGAGTTTACATGCCAAGATTTTCTGAATAATGAAGATGCTGCCTCTAAGGACCCTTTGGAATTAATTTTTCAAATTTGGAACTAATATGTAAGCTGGGCTCCCATAGTTGTTTTTCTCCTGATTTAACATCAAGAAGAAGGGACTTGGGCAAATTGTACAGACACACAGGCCTCCACATGCTCCTACCAGAAGGAAAAGCACCATTCTCTCTGCTTTTGGAGAAACTTGGAGCAGACAGGTAGAAGTATGTGCAGTCATGAAGGCAGATGGGGTGTTATCAGAGGAGTTTGAGCAAAATGGCTCTTGAAAGTGACTGAAAAACCTTCAATCTCTAATCCTCCCACATTGTGCTTTACAGCAACGAAACCTTTTGCAATGTCAGCAGTGTCTGACATTAAATATCCAGCAAATAATTATAGTCAGCTTTGACACAGCAAAGTATAAATCTCATTTCTGGTGAGGCATAAGTGTCAGAATACTCTCTGCACAATAGCCAAAGGCTGTGTAAATTGTAATGAAACGCATTTAATTTAAGTTAATCTTCATTAGGAACATAATTATGTCCACACACAAATTGCTTCAATGTAATTGTCACAGTTGTAAATAACTAGTTATATCAACCAGCTTTTCTTCAGGATAAACTGGCTAAGAGATTATCAACTGGTTTAGAGCAGAAGCAGTGGGTGTTTATTAGTGCAACACACACATCCATGGGATAAGGCTGAACTCGCTGTCCTTGCAGGTGCTGCAAAGTGGTACCAGCTCACGCAATCCCCACCGCTCCAACTGAGCTGTTGTGAGGAGATGAGATGATGCTCTCTTGGAAGTTCAGTTATTTATTAGAGCTTGGTTGTAGAGAAGCAGAGCAAAAGGTCCTCATCCCAAAAAACTGATCAAAACTGATTTTCTGAGGGGTGTTTTAGCTTACAATGGCACTGGCTTCAGCCTTGACCCCATCTTGTAGGCATGAGAAAAGTTTACCTTCTGTAAAGTTGTCATTTTCTAATCAGGTTATCGGTGAAATTTATATATAGTCCTTGCTGTCCTGATGCCCGTGGGAGAAGTGCACATTGCAGAAGGCTGGAGCTATATGCTATCAGCAATGTTCCTCTGGTGGAGGCAGGCTGAAGTCTTCCACTGGTGGAGTGGCATCTACCAACAGATTACTGTAATTCTTTCCTTCAGGTCTCTTGATTGCTGTGAGGATTTAGGGCCTGACCCAATGCATGTTAAAGTCAACAGGGAATCTTCCCACTGAGCTCTGTGTGATCAGAATCACACCTGCTATAGAGGAGTAAAGAACATAGGAAGTGTTTCATTCTGCTGAGAGAAACCTGACCTCAATCCATAGATGTGGAGAGCAGTTACTGCAAGACTTAGCTTAAAAAAGGAAGTTTTAGTCTTTTTTTAATGCCTCAGGAAAAAAAATTCCATGAATGCATGTAAGAAATTAAATAGCACTTGGGAGATGAGTAAAAATAGTCTTATAAGTGGATGTGAATGCTTGAAATGGGTGTCCTAACAACGTGGTTTAAAAGTTGAAGGAGCTTTTAACTGTTGTCACTGCTCTCCCCAAATAATCTGCACTGTTACTGCTAATTGGCATAAATCTTGCTCGTAATACGCATAGCAGAGATTTGCACTGAATCCATTGCTAATCCTATAAACTGGTGAGTTTGATAAAGTGGGTTGCTCTGGGCATTGCTAATTTTATTTTCATGCTTCCACTTGCTATCATTCATTAACTCCCAATGGCAAGCTGGTCTGTACACACAAACAAGAGAGCAATGGTCATCTCATTAATGGCTGCAGACGTGAGTGGGAAATGACAACGAAATGAATATATATGCAATTTAAACAGGATGCCTTTCCTTGCGTGCTAGTACGATGCTACCTGCTAAAAAAAGGGGCTAGGTTCTCAGCAGCACACGTGAAATTAAAGCTAGTACAAAGAAATACTATACTGAATTGGGTTATTTTTCACAAGGCTTTACTACTATACACTAGGCACTGTGATATGTAATACTACTGCTCTTCCAACCTCATTGTCTTACCTATTTAGAAGTGCATATGTCACATCATTTAAATTCTGCACCCTGTGCAGTTCTTAGAGGAGCTATCAAGTCTCGATCGCACATCTAGGGCTCAAACCTGCCCGTGTGTCACACTGGGTGTAGTACTAATCAGGGTAGGCTCAAAGACCAGATTCTGGCATTACAGTGGATGAGACATCCCTCACCAGTATGGGAGGAGATGTGAAGGACTGAACAAGCATCTCTAGGGTCTCTTCAGGCAGGTCCATTTAATCTGCATGTACCCCTGGAGCACAGTGGAAAGAGTTACAATATCAATGCTTTGTTTTTAATTCAGTATGGACGAGCTGAGCACCTTAAAGAGGATTACAAAAGCAAAGGCTCAAGCTGTAAGACAAGACTTCCCAGTTTTTCATTTACATCCTGAAGAGAAGAAAAATCTATTCAGGAAAGACTGGAAACATATCTGCCAACCACTGGCCTCAATTTTGCATCTAGTAGCTAGAATAGCATAAAAATCTACTTTTTCTTATGAGCCAGTGTCTTATTGTGATGTAATGCTTAGTTATATGACCACCTGGCAGTCCTTAAATAATTACATGCTGATACAATCCAAGTTTGCTCCCCCTGAAGGAAGTTCAGATGCAAAATAGCATTTTATAAACCAGTAGTAACCAGAAGAGTTTGGTTTGTGTATGACTACCAGGGAGCTCTGCACCAGAGAGCTGCCCACTGCTCTCCCAGTAACGCGTGGCTCCTGAGCAGCACGGTCCTGTGCTCAGCAAGAGCCCCGTACAAAACAAGTGTGTGTGCCAAAGAGGTGATTTCCATGGTCAGGATTCAACTGGGGAAGAATTTAATGCAAGGCATTAGAAGAACAGTGGCTGGATCTGCAGATCCAGGTCAGACTAATGAGAGAAAATGGACAGCAAACTTCTCAGTGAAACCTTTATAAGTCAGCTGGGATAAGAGAATTTAATACTGGCTCATGTATTACAAAAAAGGCAAAAGCAGTTGCAGAGAAAAATATACTATTCACTATCTAAGGCTAATTTTCTCCTAGGTAGCCAGAGCTAATTTTTTCCTTTTATCCCAGAAAGCTGCCTTGGAACAAAACCAATACAATGGTGTGGATTACAGATTCTCTTGAGGAAAGAAACAAAATATTTAGCCTGGACTGCAAAGGAAAAACAGTGTCAAGTTTTTTAAAATTACTTTGATATGTTTGAGTTCAAGACAGCAGAGCAAAAGCAAAATGGTTGTCAAATCATTCTAGTGGGCAAGTATCATGGTAGATTTGATGTTCCAAGAACTGATTGCACCAGCATGTGAATTGTCAGGATATGATTTTAATTTTTCTTTTTTTAAAAGGATTTTCTTGTGTTGCCTTATTTGGTCACAGTGCCTCTTGGTAGAGAAGAAAAAAAATAAGAGAAAGAAAAAGGGCAGTTGGTTTAGAACAGTGACATCTTAGTGAACTCTAGCACCACATTCCCTATGGAAATATATATTCTGAACAGTATTTCTTCAGAGACACCAATGAAAATATAGCTCTGGTCTCATTATAATTACCTCTCTCCACTTAGTCCTGCTATCCCATGCTTCAGAGATGCTGTTTCTGTAGTTCCTATGGAACCCAACTGGAATTGGAGACATTCAGTGTTTCTTTAAAAGGCTCAGCCCAAGCTGTCTGCACTAGATGTGTACTCAAGTGCTGGAGCAAATTGAAAGCATACCACTGTGGGCAGAGAGAGATCTCCACAGGAGAGGCTGAGAGTGCTGGATTACCTGTCAAAAAATGATTGGAGATGAAAGGGGAAGAAAGCAAAGGGAAGCTATAAAACATTTGCAGGGAAAAAAAAAACAAACCACAAACAAACACAAAAAAACCCCCAAAGTTTTAGAAGTGCTGTCAGTATAATCAGGGAGTAAAGTCAGATTGATTCTTTGTATAATTCTTGTGACTTCAGTAGATTTGTACCAAGAGGCTTGTATGCCAGTGCAGATTTGGCCCTTCTGTTTACATTTCTTTTCATAACTGTGTGTTCAGTCTTCATGCAGTGTCTACATCTGACTCTGTGTATGAGCAGCGTTCCCACCACAGCCAGCCAGCCTTGTTTCTTTCTTGGCATCCACAACAGAATGTAAAAAAGCCCCACAGCAACAAAACAAAGAGAACACCTGCCTCTCTTAACCGATATTAAGGTAGCAGCTCTGCTGAACCTAACAAAGGGTTATTGAACTTCCTTTGGTTTTAACTGTAGTTGCAAAGTTACTGATCTCTACACTTACAAGGAGGACTCAAAATGGGCCCTTTGACCCCAGGGTTGTTGGGTGCATAAGTGAGATCTGAAGCTGACTGGAAATTTGCAAGGAACAAGAAATACTCTCTTTGCTACATGATGAGGATCAGCAAGAAGGGCTGGGGAGGAAAGAATCCACAGTACCTGGAAAGGTGCTGTTTGTATTCAGATAACTGCTCGGTCCTGTTCCTGCCAGTGTCAGCAACAGCAAAAAGAAGCCCTGCATGGGCAGATGCCAGGCTCGTGTTCTTCACATGGGCAGAAAGGATCCATTTATCACAGAAATGACATAACCTAGAGGGGTGAGGACTGGGGAGAGATGGAGAGTGAAGGACAGGTGAAGAGCTGACGAATTCATGCAGCAATGGAGAAAGGAGGAAGAAATCCAGCTGTGTTATTTCTGTGGTTCAAAAGAAAAGCAGTACCCAATTATCCCAGAGACAGTGCACAAAGGGAATGTAAAGGTGTACAAGCACTGGCAGCCGATCTCTGCGCTCAGCCAGTCACCTCTGCACCTGTAGCAGTGGAATTTGCTATTTCTTAGAGAGATTGGGAAAGAAACAGATACAATTCTGCTTGTCAGCCTCTGGTGGTCTCCTGTTTTCTCTTATCATATACCTCTTGGGGGAATCTCGTAGCAATTACTTTCTAATTGCTTCCATAGTCTACAACTCATTTGATGAGGAATGCCAGCCAAGTATAATGGTTCTTGCATGTTTCACAGAAGCAGAAATTAACTGCACCATAATTTTGAAATCTCCTTTCGGTTCCCCCTTCTTCCATCACATGATACTTTATATATCAAAAAGAAATGTAAAATATTAAAAAGGAATTTTGTTGTATCACGTACTCTTCTGCCACTGCTCAATGGCAAAGATTCACCCCGGAGTGCTATACATTTATTATAATGATGTCATTTGAATGATGCTCCCGAAATTAGCGTGGACCCTTTGCTACCTCTCCCAGGTGCTATTTAGTTGGGGCAAAAAGGCTTTAACCTGCTGCCTTTCGGAATCTCCCCAGTAAATCAACTGCATCTTGGGAACATCTCCAAATGAAATTTGCTTGCTGCTCAGCAGCAAGGAGACGTGATAGGATTATAAACCAGGACTATTTTTCACTGCAGAAATGCTTGAACTCACTCCAGACAATTACGCAGCCTGCCATTTTACACATCATCTATTTCAGTATTCCTGCATCAATTATTCCATTAACTTTACTGCATACTAAGCTAGAACTTGTCATTGGTCCTGTGGGCATGGAAGGGACAGGATATATTTCAAATTTTTTAAAAAAAAAAAGGAAAGAAAAGAAAAAAAAGGCATTTTCATGTGAGAGGCTTTGGGACATTCATTTCAGCAGCTTCACTGCATATTCTTCTGTACAAAGTATTTTTATCTGCCAGCCTGCTTACCATTGTTCATTTCTACCCTAATATGGTTTAGCTCAGGATATAATGCTGAATTTTCCATTACTCTGTTAGCTGTCAGCTGAATAGAAAGGACCTGTTAATTAGAAAAAAATTAATAGCTTTATTCAAAGATTAACAGAAATTAGGGTGAAACAAAAATTGTTCCAATAGGGAGGGCGTCCGCGTGTGCTGTAAATGCAGGAAATCTCCCAAAACACAAAGAACATGTTCAGAATTATAATTAAGGAAGAAATTTTAACTCCCTGAAAGAAACAGCTTGATGGCAATTGTTACTTTCCTTTAGATTTAATGGAGCATCTGTTACAATTTAATTTTTAAAGGACACCATTTTTAATTCCTATTAATCTCCAGAATTAAGAGTGTAATAAAGATCCTTGCAAACATTGAAATTTTAACTGAGCAAAATGCCTTTAGGAGACTTTATGGAATATTTTAGCAATTGAGCAACAGCCTTGATGCTACGAGTAGGGTGAAATGCAAAGTCAGTGTTAATTAGATACAGAACCACTTGCATCTTCTCATCATCTTCAAGAATTAGGCTGACTTGGATCTGTAGGCTGCAAATGAAGTGATACTGTTGGAGGACAGGATGGTTTGTTGATTGTCAGGTTTGCAGCTACGTATTAGGAAGGATGACTCGAAGGTTGAATACTTCATGCTTGAGCCTTTTTTTCATTAAATTTGATAGTATGAAGTAAAAATGTTAGTGTTTTGACATCTCCTTTGATGAGGAAGTGTTTTGAGTTTTGCAGATGTTGAACAAAGAGGAGGGGGACCTGTACAAAATATGAGCCCAGTGACACATCCAAGACTTAATTAATTAGTACAAGAAGTATCTTTAGATATGATAAATGCAGTAGAAATGTTTGAAAGGCTGTATAGCTGGAGACCTAGACCCTGAATAAAACCAGTGCAGGCTAAGATACAAATACATACATCAACTGAATTGACAGACTAGTCCTGTCTGGTCAGAAAGTGTTTTTAATGAAAATGGAATTACAGTGCATCTTCCCCGGGAAAAATTGTGCTAATACATTGCCATGATCCTAATTAACATATGCTGTCTACTGCAAACACCAAGGAAGACAAGGTTATCTGTAGTGACATGCATTAGTGTGCTGCTGGGCTGGGGGAGATGCAGCCACTTCCAAACACGGTGCCTTCAAAGCCAGTGCTGATGCCTGACTCGAACAGAAGTGTCCTCAAGCTCTCCTGATGCACTAATAATAATGGCAAGTCTGGCACTGATTTGTCCCCTAGTGCTTATTTTGGAAGGAAGTTACTGATGTCAGCAGGACTCACGACAATGTCGTGTAACTACAGTTCTTAAAAAGAAACTGCCTCAGTGAGTAAAACACATCCACTTGTAACATGGAAACCAAATGTATTCATATTTAAAGTCATTTCCTTTCTCACTCTGGGTGATTATCAAAGACAGAATTTCCTCTTATGTCTCCTTATGCCACATCACAAAGAGGCTGTATGAAAATCCTGCTGCTTCATACAGCTGTGTAATCCTCTTCCTGAAAGGAGGCTGGAGCCAGGTGGGGATGGCTCTTCTCCCAAGGATCAAGTGATAGGACAGGAGGGAAAGGCCTCAAGTTGCACCAGGGGAGGTTTAGGTTGGACATTAGGAAAAACTTATTCACCATAAGGCTTGTCAAGGCCTGTCCCAGACTGCCAGAGAAGTGGTGGAGTCACCATCCCTGGAGGGATTTAAAAACCATGTAGATGTGGCACTTAGGGACTTGGTTTAGTGCTGCATTAATGGTTGGACTTGATGATCCTGAAGTTCTCCTCCAACCAGAATGATTCTGTGGTTTTGCCAGAAGTTTTTTCTACCCAAAAGCACCGTGCTGGCACACTGCCCTCTGCTTCCATGGCTACCTGCTGGCCAGTAGTTAGGCAGAATGGGTGGGTTGCAGGACAGTGGGCTTATCCCTGGAAAATGCAAATGCATGCATAAATAAATTTTGTTCCCCAAAAAGCGAGGGTTGGGTTCATCCTCGGCCACTGCCAATGCTGTACCGAGCTGAAGGGAGTAACTGTGCCCAGGTGGGTGAAAGTATAAAAGGAGCTCTTTGATAGCTGGCCAGTGTACTGTCCTTTGAAATGTCTGGGCTGAGAATTAAGTTCTTCATGCATCTGGCCAGGGGGTAATTAACTGGAGAAATACTTTTAAATAAAGCTGACTGGTAAGTGAAAAGAAGGAGCAGGAGCCAGAAACAATTATAAGACACTGAGCAGGGAAGGGCTCTCCCAGGACACCCTTCTAGCGGGCAAGGAAAACAGAGGTGTCTTGAATCTTTCAAGTGGACAACACACACTGCATGTGGGGATGGGAACAGTTCTCGCAGCTGCAGTTTTCCTTCTTTCCTTCCCATCCATCTTCCCCAAGCGAAAGTCAGCAGCAGAGGGGTGGCAGTGGGGATGCTGGTTCTGACCTCCTCATGCACCAGGTGCTGTGGGGTGTAGAAATAAGGGCTCCTTGTGAGACAAAGGCAAGTTGTGACTATTGGTCTCCTCCAGCCCCTTAGATCTTCCTTACAAGCACTAAATCCTTGGTATAGCTTCTCACGTTTCTGGGCCTTTTGTTAGGTAATAGTAACATTCTTTCTGTCCTCCCTGAAGATGGAGGGTGTTGCTTGCAGGCACAGACCAAACCATTCAATCCCAGTACATTGCGTTTTCTTTGTTAGGGTTTCAACCAGGGTGAGGATCTATTCACCAGTGCCTCTCCATCACCACCACTACCAGTTGAGAAACTTGCACAAAACTGAACAAGAGCCTTCCTCTTTTAGGAAGATATGCGCAATAGGATCAACAACAGCTACAGGTTTTAGGAGCTTGTTGCTAGAAATCCCGTTAACTGGAAATTCCAGTCCATTGGTTCTTTAGCCTGACCTTGAGTAGGTTGATAGGCTTCCTGTGCCCCTACTTGCAAGACTCCCATTTCAAATAGTGTTGGTTGACCTTGACTCTATAGTCATGCTTCTTCCAAAGTCTCCGATGGTCTTTTGTAGTCCAAAACTACTCTTGCCTCTCAAAAATGACAAGGGGGGATGAATAGGAAGAATGGTTTGACAGTTCTCTGAATTCTTAAGTGCTACCTGTTTTGAATCAGTTTGTGTTGGAAATCTTTCATAGTCTTAATCTGTCCCCTGGAATTTCTAGTTTCATGGTTTTCTGACCAGAGAAAGGATAATCTTTTATATACTGGTGTTGAGGGCTGTGGTCCCTCTACCCCCAAACTGCACAGCACATTTATCCTCAGCCTAATACCCTCATGAATGCAAAGAACACGCTTTTCTTCTAGATAAAAAGAATCAACAGCCTGAATATCTCTTTCACAGTCCCCTCCACATGCATAGGGAATAGGGATAACAAACTAACCTTTCTTCCAGAGGCTAATTGGATTTCACACAGTTTGGAAGCACCACTAATTCATCAGATATATTAAATTCAGTGCTAACTTTCCTACTGGGTATCTTGGCTATTGACCTTCCTCCCCCTTGCTTTTTATCCTAACCTATTTCAAACTTTTCCATTTCCAATACTTAAACAAACCGGCACCTTGTGCTTGCAGCCCTTCTGAGAGCAGCATTTCTTCATGCATGAAGACTTACAAGCTGTTGTGCACATACATGCACAATTATTTTGTATTCTACCTAAAGAAGGATCACAAATGCTTATTATAGAAATAATGTATATTGGTCAAAAGCTGCTGTCCCAAGTCTGGTTTAGTCGGGTGATAACAAAATAGTCCAAGTGGACATAAAGCACTCAAAATCACCCTACTGTACTTATACAGCCTGATTAAGAGGATCTGCATTTTCCATCAACAAAAAGGTGTAAAAATTCCCTCTTTCATCAAAAAAACACTTGATCATTCTGACTTGCCCAGAATTTTCTCTTCTGAAGGTGAGAAAGGAAGAAAAAATCTTTACAGAAGAGCAGAATTTGATTGTTTCAATCAAACTATCTAGGCTCAAAAGTAAGCCATGGCTCTCCATGAATACAAGAAAAAGTGAAGATCTCTGAATGTTTTAAAGGATGGAAATCTCACTGTATGTTTCTGTTGAGAGGTCAAATTATGGGCCCTGAAACCTAGACGGTAGAGATGATTTTTCCTTCATGATGGCTCACTGCAAATGCAGTAGTGAGGGAACAGCATGACCCTGGTCTTGCCAGGTTTTCCTGTGGAGGATTGGTGGCATGGGAGAGCAGAAATGGAAAAGAGCTGAGAGACTCCTCTTCCCTTACTGCTGGGTGGGGTCCCCAAAGTGTAATTGCACATACTTCCATGGCACAGGCTGACCAGGCAGGAATACTGCTGATCCACTTTTGAACATCAACATCCATGATATTTTTGCTCATCTTTCTATTGCTTATCCATTCTAAGCAGTATTTTTTCATAAAGCAGATAAGCATTTCTGTGAATGCAAATGTGGAATCTATTGAGTGGGTGTGCGCATACTTTAAAGAAATAATTGAATCCAAACATCTCTTCTCTTTAAATGCAGGAAACCAGAATCTAATAAAATGTAAATCAATTCAGTGTCTACTTTGGGCTTGCAGTCTTCAGCCTGCAAAAAAAAAATAAATGTATTAAGTGCTTTGCATTCCAATATCAACCTATTTATTTTCCATCCTCTTAACTCCTTAAGCCTTTTGGAATCTTACTCTTACTGGACATGTGGTGAAGAGTGTGTGAGAGAAAAAAAAGCACTTCACTCAAAGTCTACTCGGCACGTTCACTGATTCCTGATACTCACCTTGGTGCCTGGCCATGCTGAGTCTGTGCGTGTTTGGTTTCTGTACCACGCTCTATTGATTGCAAACACCCAACTGATTCATTGTAAAGCACGGTTGTCTTTGTGGTTTAGGAGTTTGGCTTTTCAGACCTGAAATAAACATACCTCTGCTAATTTGACTCGGGGTACAGGTGTTGGAGTGTAAAGAAGTCCATCGGATGTCTGGTTTGAGTTAAAACAGAGTTTAAACAGGTTTTAGTTACATTCACAGCTCAGTTAACTCTCAGTGCCTGTCAAGCTGCTAGTCTGACTTCTTTAGCTCCATCTAGCATCTAGTGCTGAAAGAGAAAGAACATAAACAGGCATCTAAAAGAGGTTCATTGTCTTTAGCTATCACATGGTCAGATGTGTTCAATTTTGTAGCATTTATCAAAGCAACTTGCAATATAACAGTTTGTCTTAATTCAGTTCTGCTCTTGATAGGCTTTACATGTGTATGGAATGCAAATTGTATCCTGTGGTCTTGTCGGCCCTAAAGAAAGCTATTTCTGAAGACAGTTTTTCCTCTGTTCTGAACTGTGTCAGCCTACAAGCTGAAGAAGTAGGATGTTTTGAAGAAAGCAAATGGACATCTCTTTTCTTTGAGCACAGATCTGGCAGAAACTTAGGGGAAGATACTGATATACTGCTATGGCTTCCAGTTCTGCTGTCCAAATTCTTAAAGAGGAGGGATATTACAGCAAGCAGAGTTAACAAAATCAGTAAGACTAAGGGAGAGAGGAGCAGAGGAAGAAGCCTTGCACTGCCCTCACTTATCCTAGGACCTGCACAGAGTCAAGCAGTTGGCTACAGCTGACGCTCCCCACAATGGAGTATGTTGAGCCCCCAGGTCGAACCTCTGGCAGCATTATTCCAAATCTCCAGACCTCTGCTGGCTGGTTAGGCAGAGGGCTTCCCTCATTCCATGGCAGAGGTGGAACAGCTGGAAGCAGGGCTATGTACATAAATCACTGTTCTGAATAATCACTAGCTACAGTGTCTGATCATTTATCGTTCAGCCGCGCTTGGCTCCATCAGCTAAAAATAGCAACTTCCGATAAAGACATTTCTCAGGTGAAAAAGACAGTTCAGTTCACCCTGCTGGTGATGTGTTCTTCTACAGAGACGTGCTCTGTCATCTTCTTGGCAAACAGTGACGCTACCAGAGGCCTCTTGCTAAAGTGGCAGGTGCAGGAACTGCAGAACTGGATCCAGCAGTGAAAGCAACCGAAATCTGGCCGGAGCCTACGTTAGTGCCGTGACAATGTTCATATTGTAAAGAGTGGCAGTAAGGGCAATCCATGAGCCACCCAGGCACAGCAAACTCTGTCGTTCTGCAGATTATGAGAGGGAACAAAAGGAGCTGCTTAATCATAACATACTCCTTTTACAGCGCAGGAGGTTCTGTGCTGGTAGGCGGTTCAGACTAAGGCTTAAGTCTTCAGGATTTTGACTTCTAGTTCTTTGTAATGATTTTATTTATTAATGGATTGCAGTTTATAAATGCTGCTGCTGCCTCCTGGAGGATGGTGAAACAGCCAGTTATTCACTGCTGTGCAGGTATATTCTGGGTGTTTACTGCTCCTTTTCCAGATGAACTCAGAACATCTGTAGCACCACAAATATTTCAGCAAACCATGAGCTCACATCCAGAGAGATGCTGGAGACAAGCTCCATTTTGTCAAAATCCTGAGAAATGTTTTGTTCTACAACTACTCTATTAAAATGAACAAGGCTCAGCATCTCTCAGAGGGCCAAATCTTTCCTTCTTGCAATTAAAATCACTGCAGCAGATACTAATGGAGTCTCACTGCAGAAATCCCCTCCTGGAAATCTGAACTATATTGTCCTCTCAGGAAAGGTTTTTTCTAATATAAGCAGAGAAGGATTTCATTTAACGAGAAAATAAACTATGCTTAATGAAAACTTAAGGAACTGCAAACAGTGTTGTACTCCCCCAAACCTCTGTTAATCTCTACCAACTTCTCTTTCTTACATAATATATATTATAAAGTTTTTAACAAGTCAAACCTTAGAACAAAGAAAAATATTTCCATCGAATCCATTAGAAAGAATTACTTTGTAAGAAATAAATTTCTGCCTTATCAACTGGAGTGTGAAGATTTAACATCCTTCGTTGCTTAAACTGTGAGAAT
This sequence comes from Chloroceryle amazona, assembly GCA_027560015.1. Taxonomy (NCBI): domain Eukaryota; kingdom Metazoa; phylum Chordata; class Aves; order Coraciiformes; family Cerylidae; genus Chloroceryle; species Chloroceryle amazona. The sequence goes on along the minus strand of JANHFX010027140.1, from coordinate 36,678 downwards.
TGGAGAGGAATCACTTCATGGAGTATGATCCTTTTTAAGTCAATATTGTCTTTTTAATCCTGAATTTCAAATTAAATGTTGCCCTCCCTTTAAACAAAGCATGAAGATTTATCTTGGCAACCAATGCTATTTATCCTCCCTACTGTAATTATATACACAAGTTTAGTTTTTGTTAAAAATAATTAAAAAAAGAAAGCCTGTCGACTTAAAACTGGAAAAAAAAGAGACTCTTACTAATATGATGGTTTCAGTGTCATCTCTAAGGATGTGTGATAACAGCCACCAACAAAATCACCATTTTCAGGCAGCAGCATAGAGCAGCAGGCTGCTGTTGGGTTTTCTTTCGTGCTTTAATAAATGTATAGCTAAGAGCAAAATGCAGCATTTAAAACCAGTGATTTTCAGGTTAACAGCTGGGGTAAGTTTTTGTTAACATGTACTTTCTTTCAGGGTTTTCATGGTGTTCCAGACTAATTATTGGATATAATTAGAATAGAAGATTAGAGTAAGTTAAAGCAGAACATACACATTCAAAACAGTCCGACTGCCTGGGGGGAGATTTCTATTATATTTTTAATGTTTGGGGTTTTTTTACTGAGAAAACATGAGAAAAAAGACTTGAAGAATGGAGATAAGAAGACTTATAAGGTTATTCAGGAGTCACTAAAAAACCCTAAAACAATTAAAGCAGGGTAAAGGTTTGGCCTCACTTGGAAAGAACAACCCTGAAATGTTCCATTCTGGCTAAGAAGGTCTCAATCCAGCTAGCCCAGCCCAGCCTGTGGTCCTGATTCCCAGCTTGTCTCCTCTTTAGCTTCATTCCCTTAGGGATGAACATATCTAGGGCTTCCTCCTGGCCATTTTCTTTTCTTTCTCCTGGTGTTTCTTCTTTCCAGCACTTAAGTCACATGTTTTCCCAAAGTTTACACCAGTGACTTTGTGTGGACAGCAGTACATATGGGGTGTGTTTCCGGGACATGCAGTAACAATCAAGGATTTCAGTTTAATAACCAAAAGGTAAATAGAAAATGCCACACACGTGGTGAACATAAACAGCCCAGCTAAAACTGCAGAATATGTGACGCGTGCTATTTTCTGAACTTTGCAATGTTCTGCACTATTTGATGGCAGCAGGGTTGGGTTTTGGCTGTCTTTTCTATCTTGTGGTGAGTTCTTAATAGTGGAAGTTACAGCACAAAACACAAGGGAACTTAAGACTTAGGACCTGGAGACAAGAAAAGCACTTGTGGGTTCTTTCTGGTTTCATCTAAAAATGGCTGGGCATTTTTTGAACCCTTCTGTTGTGATCTAGCTTTGTACTACATTTGACTGCACGGTGGTGTCTGTACTGAGGGGTGAGTTAAGCAACCCAGGAGTCCTTTCCCTGGCCGAAGAACAGTATGTAGCATTCAGATGGGAACTTGTCTATTGAGCCAACACCAATTATTTGCAAATGAATCAGTGCCACCATCCTCAGAAGGAGTACCAAGTGCTGGTTTGAAATGTCATCCCTTCTGAGGGATAATTCTCTATAGGTAAGATGTTAGCTATTTGCAACCTGATTTTAGACAAAAAAAAAATTGGAATTCACTAAAGTTTGTACAGAAAATTCTGCCCTTGATAAAAGCCACAGCAGATTTCATCTTGCTCCATTGTGAAAGCCGAGCTGATGTGAAAAGCAAGCTTTTCACTAATGTTTGGCATCGTAGCCAGAGCTGGCACTCTTAGGCAGCACTTTAATTATACATTATATTAACCAGTGTGAAATGCTGAGCCTTATTAAGATAGCCAAAAGCCTTCTTTATAGTTGATTTATTAGAGCTTGAAATTAACTTTTCACAGTCCAGCTCAAAAAGATCAGTAGATATGGAAATTCAGCTCTGTCTACAGTAAGTTTACCCACGGCTATCTCCAGGGCTCTCTCCAGTCCCTTGCAATGCATCTACCCTCTGTAAAGCCACCAGTGCCCAGATGTTCCAAAACACTGAGCAACAGCTGTCAGCATCGTACCTCCATTATAAATGTCCGTGCCAATCTCACGGTCACTTAGAATGGTCTTCTGAAAAAAATGGACCTTAAAAAAACCCAACATGTTTACTGTGGGTTCATGTGAGTGCTCAGATGTGTGGCTGGTGGGCTGTATCAGGCTGGCTGATGCTAGAAATGTTCCACTCTGGTATGTTTGTAGATGAGCATTTTTAATTCTCCTGACACAGGACTTAGTCTATGGCTGGGATGCCAGGAGCTCAGGCTGAAGTTCTAGACAAAGTCAATTGGCTAGAGGTACTTTGTTGTCCCTCTGGTCCTTGGAAGCCGGTGCTGTGCTGAGCACTTGCCTCTTGAATAGCTGCACAAAGGCTTTGATGTTGGGTCTTCCAACATTTTCTGAGTAGTGTTTCTCTCCTCTTCAAAATAACAGTGTTACTTTCCACTTCATGTGAGTTTCCAAAGCATTTTCTGAAGATGGAAGAGCATTCTCTTTCTTTGCCTCACAAGAGCATCTATCAGCTTGCCAGGAGCCAGAATAAGGCAGTTTTCTCTAAGATACTGATGGCAAGTCTGAGTGTTCAGAGATCTCTCCAAAAAGCAATGATGTGCACATTTTCCACTAGTGGTTGCACTGAGCTGATCTGGTTTAGCTTTAGGTATGTGGAGATAACGGTTGCATTATCCTGGGTTACTCAGTGATTGCAACTGGTGACAGTGGCCTCCCGTGGGCAGCTCTGCAGGGAAGGACAGTGCTTTATCATCCCACATCTGGGTGGCAAAGGCAGGGAAAAGAAGACACAATGTTGGGAGTAAATCTGTGGATTTAAATGATGCTTGGGTAGGAAGGGAGGCCAGTGATACTTTGAGCCCCTGCCTTAAGTGGTTTTAAAACCCACCATCAAGATCACCCACTCAGGAAGAGTCACATTTCTGCACCCTTGCTGTGCTCAGCAGCTCTCTCCCTTCTTAGTGGCTCTTTTGAGTTTTTAGGCTCTGTTGGTACTAAGATACCAGCACAGGCAGTGGTGTCACTGCGTGTCTTGCCTCCAACGTGCCAAGGGGGGCACCTCGGCTTCTTACTTTAGAAGTAGCTCAGGAATGCCTGTCTCATTCACTGGGGTGACTAAAGTACTCTGTCAGCTCCTGAAAGGACTGGAAATGCCACCCCCCGTAGAATTTGCAAGGCAGTTTGGATTATTATTTTTATTTAATTACGATTTTACACTTGACTTGCCCAGAGAAACTGAGTGTTGTGCACGAGGCTTACGGGAAGCAGGACTGAATTAGCATGGGACAAAGGGAGCAGGGCAGAGGCAGCTCCCTCCTGTTTACATTAAAAATAAGCCACATCAGAATGTTGCCAATTAAAAAATAAAATGAATGACTTTGCTCTCTCTGTAGGTGACCTGTCTCCACGATTTCTTTGGGGATGATGATGTGTTTATTGCCTGTGGTCCAGAAAAATTCCGCTATGCACAGGATGACTTTTCTCTGGATGAAAGCGGTAACATCAAACACACACTGCTCTCCAGTCTGTGTTTTTATTTGATTTCCCTTTAGTTACTTCTATCTGATAATAATGCTGCATGCTTTTGTTCTGGTTTTTAAGACCTAGTACATGGAATTTATAACATCCTTTCGTGATACTTGTACACTCAGTGGCTATTATAATTGGGCAAATACTGACTGAGGTGGCCCAAGTCAGAACAGATGAACTCCTACACCATTCAACATTTAGTGCAAACTCTGGTAGCGTATATCCTTCCGATTTTAACCAACTGTAGTCAGATAGATACATTTTTCTTGAGACTTAAACAGTGGAAGAATGCTTGTCCTTACATCCACACATGAATATTAAAAACGTTGTCCCGTTTTACACAGTTAAAAGAAAAATCACTCCCTCCACTGTTTTCTTCTGCTGATTCAAAAAGCAGGGCAATCATTCCCTTTTTAGAGTCTCTGTGATCAATGAAGCCATGAAATCTTTGACTTCACAGAATATACAGAGCTTGCTTCTAAGAGTTACCACTACCTCACCTGGCAGCCTCTAATCTTCAGCCACTGTATTATTATGACTCCTTTGCAAGCCTGAATTTATTTGATGCTGGTACTTCTGACCTGTGTACTCCAGATGAACCCATTCAATGATCTTGGGTAATTCAAAGAAAGGTTCCAAGATTCAGATGAAACTTGCAGGCAAAAAAAAAAAGGCCTGTGTCAGGCTGGGGAAGTGATCTGCAACCTGAGCTTCATATTTTTTTCAGCACTCAGCAGTTGAGTCAGCTCCATGGGGAGTTCCACACTGTAAAACAGTTTGGATGCAATCCTAGCAGAACGACTTGATGGGAAGCCCAGCTCTCTGCCTACACTCCTGGATACTACTGATTTTTCCAGCTTGGATTTCTCTAGCAAAAATAAGCCAAGCCCACACTTGGGAAGGCACCGAGTAACTGCAGCTCTCAGTGGTATTTTCAGGGGAGTAGGGGTGCCCTACACCTCTCAAGAGGCAGATAAGGAGCTATTAGCCAGAAGTGTTTTCCCTTTATTCACCCATCATCCTTCCTTGTTACGAGTCAGATGCTGCAAGGAGAACTGTAAGTCCTGAGGTCCTGCAGATCAATGTCACTTACTAAAATCTCCTCTGTCATGGGGTTCTTTTTCTTGCCTGTTTGGATGACGTGCGCTTGGATTGCTGGTTATTATGTTCACTCTGGCAGGACATCAGGAAACAAAGTGAGGAACAGCATAAGAAAGGATTATGTCATCTTTTTCCTCCTGACTGCCCACCACAGCTTCCGCCCTCTAATCCCTGTTGCTGAGCACTTTCCAGATGAGGTTGCTCTGCTTTATTTGCACCCACTGGTTTCAGCATCAGCCCACGGGAATGTCATGCCCCCTGTGATGTTTAGAGGCGTGTTTGCCCTGACTTCAGCACAGCCAGGTTTCCACCTTTAGAACCTTGTTCTGAGATGTGCAAACGCTCAGCGATTGCCTTTGGTGCACTGATGCTTGCCAATGGCTGAGCTGGAGGAATTCCTCAGAGTCAGACTTTCTGTGCTGGAAAATATGCAGTTTCTTTTCAAGGAATTACTCCCCTGGGAGTAATTAATTTGAAAGGTGTTAAAAAGATGCAACATAAAGTATTTTCACTCTTTTTAGGGTTTTTTTTTAGGAAGTAATTCAGGTAAACTAAACAAGTACGTCTGACACCCTTTGAGACCCCCTTGGTTTCTGAGATGCCCAGTGATATATGATTGACAGATATCACAAAGGGCCACCAGGAGACCCGCTCTGCTCTGAGGAGGCTGCACTCTTGTGTATCTCACACACCATTTGGATCAAAAAGTTGCACTGGTTTTGTTGAACAGCTACATGTAAGACCTTTGAAAAATATTACCTCTGCAGAGACTGAAGATGATTCTTCTCCATGTTTCAGCTTGGCTGGTTAACACCAGGAGCAGTTATTTGCACACTCTCCCCAGTGGCTATTTCACAGTGTCTCATAAAACACTATATTCTTTAGTATTGAGGAGGGATAGTCTGCCTTCCACAGCTTCCCCTGCCCCAGTCATCACTGCTCTTCATGTATAAAAACTGTATCAGTGCTGGAGCCCTAAGAGCCTTTCTGTGCCATCATTTGTGAGAAGTCAAGTACCCTTGAAAAAAAACCCACACAACTTTTTCTACCCCTAATTTACAGTTTCCAAAATGCATTTGGCAGGAGAGAGAATAAACTCATTGTAGGTTTAATTAATGCCATGAGCTCTCCCTAGAGCACAGGGCATCCTCTCCATATTTTTGCATGGCACTATCCAACAGCAAACTCTCACAAACCATCTGGAAGAAGAAGAGACTGACTTTGGACTGCCTGAGAAGGAAGAAAGCCTGGGGAAAATTTTAAGGCAATTACATTTTCATAGATATACTGATATATAAATAAATAATACATACCTTTAGGTCAGACAACTTGGTTTTGGCTGACCAATTATTTATCTGCTCTGTGCTGCCTTAGTGAATTCCCACTAGGGCATCCAGTCAAGGGAGTCCTCACTCCAGCCTGTGCATGCTGACCTGAACTTCTCCATAAAAAACTGCACGTGGAACAGCTAATTCACATCTGTCAAAAAGACCTGGTTTTCACATCTTAGGGCAATGTGTTGTAGATGAGGTGAGACCAGTTAGCATTTGACAAAAAGGAAATCCCTTTTTTATTGCCTTCTCCTTAACTGGGTTAAGTTAATAAATTGAGGGGTGGAAAGTGCTTTTTCTGTTAGCTCTCAGTATAAATAAACACTGGGTTTGAAGGTCTGGCACGCTCAAAATCCTGGGACACACAGAGGTTTGTTAGTATTTCCGTTCCCTTCTGCAGGACACTGTGGATCACGTTTACATTTTCCACTTTTCCTGGCCTATTTATTTTTTAAGAAAGCACAGTTGGGGTTCTCATCTGATCATGTCTTTAAGCTCATAAATCTACTAGAGCTGTTTATACAAACCTTTCGGAAAAGGATGAGTGGCCAGGACAGAGGACATGTTTTGTAAAACCATTTTCTCTTCATTGCACTCTGCATCTGAAAAGTTGCAGCTTGTTGGAACTGCAGAAGAGGTTGATTCAGGCTGGGTGAAAGCCTCCTGGGGCAGATGTCCCATCTGCTGTTTAAAGACCTTTACGTCATGCCATGAGCTCTTTGCTGGCTCTCTGCACCTGCATATATTGCACTCAGCATTGCTACTACTAGGTCTTCATGGAAGGGTTACAGCAAATTAACCTGTTTTTTTCATTGTTGATCATTTTCATTGCACTTACTAGTTGGTAAGAACCAAGACAAGGGGAAGGGCAGAAAATATTTGGTAGGACACAGGCAAGGAGATAGGCCTTGCTAAGAAGCCAGCCTTACCGTGACATGCATGTCTCAGCACCTCCTCTGGAAGAGCAAAGCTGGGGGTTTTTTTGCCATCCCCCTAAAAAGTCTCCTTTCTGCTCTGGAGAAAATGTGGAGATAGCTGCTTTTGATATTTTCTACAGCTCTTTGGAGATGAAACAATAAGCTGCCAAGGGGTGCTCCATACCTGGCGTCCGTAGGCAGCGAGAGGAGGTAAGGACATAACCACAGTTACTGTCTCTTTCCTTAGAGTGCCGGGTGATGAAAGGGAGCCCTGCGACTGCCACGGGCAGTAAGTCATCTCCCACCCCTCAGAAGAGCTCGGCAAAGAGTCCAGCCCCCATGCGCCGGAGCAAGTCTCCTGCCGATTCAGGTAACCATCAAGATGGTGAGTGATTGTTTTCTGCTGTCTGAATATCAACTGTGCTCAAGAGAAAAACACATACTCTGTGGCTTTGGACATACTGACTTTGGGTGTTTGCAAATGAAACCAAGAAGCTGGTGCTAGTGTGCAGAGGCACTTAATAAGATCAGGGTGGATGGGGCTTTGAGCAACCTGCTCTAGCGGGAGGTGTCCCTGCCCATGGCAGGGGGGTTGGAATGAGATGATCTTCAAGGTTGACTCAAACCCTTCCAACTCAAACCATTCCCTGATTCTGTGAAATATCAGAAAGGAATCCTCTGCTCAGTTAAGTGCAGTTGTGGCTTTAGGTCGTAGCACCTACAGTCTCACAACCTCCTGCCCTAACAAAACTTTAAAAGAAGTTTCTGTTTCACAGGCAGGAGATCAAGGCTCACAGTGCTCCCAGATGTTCCCTGTAGATACAGACTGATTTAGAATAACCTCCCGTGCAATGAAAATATTAGTTATTGTACAGGTCAGAAGTGTCTCCTTCTAATCATTATTTAAAGACTAATGACCTTGCAATTGGAGAACTGGAAAGCTGCAGAGCCTTTAAATTAAAGGCTGGGCTGAATATCACACTTCTGGAAATTGATAGGTTTTAGGGTCATGATGAGTTTTCAGAGTCATGATGGAGAGGGTGGATTTCTAGCTGTGACATCTGTCTGCCCCTTTTTTTTTCCAAAGAAGAACCAGACCCAACCTTTCACTAAAATGACCAAATCACCAAGTAAGCATGTCAGGATTCCAGGAGAGCTTCCTGGCTTAAATTCAAGTGACCCATAGTATTTATATCAAGTGATCTAAAACAGAAATTGCTTTTCACCTTCACGGTTACACATTGCATATTGCCTGACCATCAGTAGATACTGAATTACTAGATATAAAATTCTCCTGACAGATTTTCCCCAGGAAGCAGTTAATTTATTTAGGTCTCTTGATGCTCTTCAGCTGCTTAAAGAGACAGTGTGAAATTGGTTGGCACATACAAAGACTCTGTGATGTAAAAGAAATTATTTCTCTGCAAGGTGATTCTGCAGAGTTTTCCTTCAAGATTCCAGCGTTGGCTGTTTCTTAGCTTAGGCCTGTTATAATCTAAAAAGCTTTTGCATGGTAAAGCTGTGTGGGTGTATTGAAGGCATGATGGAAAATAAGTTGTTGATTAAAAAAAACCCCAAACAACCTCCCATTCAGTGATCTAGGAGTCAGCTCATGAAGTGAGTTGTGAAACAGCATTTAAACCTTCTCCATAAGCATCAGGTTCTAATTACCACCAGAACTAGACTTTATTACACTACCAGATAGTCTAATGTGAAATGGCAACTAATGTGTTACGGATTTTAACTGATGGAATGACTCACAGGTACAAAATGGTGAGTTATCTGATGAAGTTTAATGAACAGTTAGTAGAGCCTTTCAGAAGGAGATGAAAATAACCAGAAATGCTGAACAATAGCCAGCTCCTGCAGGTAAAACCAGTAATAAAGGACAAAGCAGGTTTCTTTAATCCATCTACACAAGGGTCTGCAGTACTTTCCTGTGATTTCACTACAGAAAAAAATGGCAGCCTGTTCTGCTTAGTGAGAATAAAAAAAGACTGAAACTATTCAGCATTGCAAAAGTAATCATAGACCATTGTTTTCTCAGGACACAGAGAAAAAAGAATACCATCTTGTGTTCTTGTTCCTTGAACTTACAGTAAAGTAAGTGGGTTCACACACTGCCAAGAGTCAATATTGACATTTAGCTGATTTTGAAGTTATCACATTAAAAAGGCAAGGAATTCTGAATGAACCCTGATTAATAAAAGATGACCCATTTTTTTTTCCATAATTCTCAACTATTTCATTTGTGCAATCATTTAAAAGCCGTTTTATTTCAAGTATATTCAATATTTTTGCTGTGTGTTCGACCTCCTACGCGTTTGTACCTTTTGCCTTTGCTGTCTTTCCCTCTGCTGTGGTTGTTGTATCAGAACTTGGTGTTTCCTTGATCCTATGTTAGTTTCTGTTCTTTTCAGTTCTTTTCCGTGTAGGTTTCTGTATCTTTTTTTCACTGCAGTCTCTAAGGCCATTGTAACATATCTGGGCACTGATGTAAATGCAGATTCTGAATTAAATCTCCATGCTGCTTGAGTGAAAGAAGTCTGAACCCTCCCCTCTCCAAAAAAGATGTTATTTTTTTCCATTTCTCATTCCAATTATTCCATTGGCTGTTAAAGTATATGGAAAAAGGGTACCTTATTTATCAGCAGCAAGAATGAGAATGCAGTGGGTTGACATGTGGACAGTGATCCACAGGCACTGCCCACAGAGGCTGCTGAGGCTTAAAGAAAGCAGATTGTGCGTGCACAAGTGTGCCTCGCTCCTTGGCAAGAGCTCCCATGCTGCCAGCAGATAGTGGACAAAAAGTAGTAAGTCACTGTTACAGCACCGAGAGAACAGAAAAAACAGCTTCAGCAGAGCTTGCTAGTGCTAATTCTGAGGATGTAATGTTGACAGCATGCAAACAGTGCACCTGCTTTCCTCTCCACTCACAGCAGGAATGCTTCTGATCTTCATGTGTCAACATAAATAAAGCACTTGTCACTCAAGGCTGTGGCAGTGCTGCGTGTCCGAGCAGCAGCTATCCTCCACACAGACCAGGCTGTTTGGGGACTTGTGTTTTCTTCCAGTCTCCTCTGAGGAGCCACTCCGTGGCTTTGAGTGCATTACTGAAGCTGTTCATGCCTTCTTTCCCAGTGGAACATCCAAGACAGCAATAACTCATCTGTATACAGAGCTCTGTAATCTGCTCATGGAATCAGGCACCCAAAAGAGCTTCCAGGCTCTTTATCTGGGGCCTTTTGTGTATTCTGAAAACAATTGGAGAATGACATTGCTAAAACCAAAGCTATTATCTCACAGAGTGCCAGGGACAAAAGACATCACCAGCAGCAGATCGACTGCAGCATGTGCTCCAGACCTTCCAGCCATGCCCCAGCAAGGCCACTACCTACACTCCAGGGGATCAGAGACTGCTCCAGCAACTTGCATGCTCTCTAGTTATCACCTGCCAGGCTGTGCAGGTGAAGGGACACAACCGTGTGGCCTGATGCTGTTAGCCATCAGCATAGACTCTGTAGATCCCCAACTCAGCTGATTTGTCAGCCTGGAAGCTTTCTGTGTAGGGATCTGCCTCTTGTGCCAGGTGATGTCCATTCATCTTTGATATCCTTTGCTTCTTCTTGTTTTGCTGTGGGTGTAGTGATCTACCTCTCAATGAGAACCACAGGTCCAAGTACAGCTAGTTGTGTGGGAGAGCCACAGAGAGAGTGTACTGCTGGCTGGAGTCCAGTTTTCCCTGATGGCACCCAAAGCTTTGCTCCTGACTGTGGTCCCTGGGGCTGCCTCCGAGTCAGAACAACAGCAGAATACAGAAGGAAAGATATGTAGCAAGCCTGTAAATCTAGAACTGAAAAGGGAGCAGCTTTTAAGCTGTTCAGTTGCTCCTACCACCAGCAAGATGTGAACTGTAATGTATTCTTTGACTGTCCCATTAGAGCAGTCCCATCAGTGAGCCACCTAAGTAAGTGGTCAGCTCCCATTCCAAAATAACAAGGATTAACATGGAGCAACAAAGAACACATAAAACATTTTCTTAAAACCCATCATGACAAAAGGCTGAGCACAGAAGTGCAACCACAGAGAGTGCCAGCTCCCAGCTGCAGTGATTTGAGTTCGCTGGTTGAATTGCTACCTTCTGCCGGAGGTAATTGCCTCCTGCCTGGATGTGTCATGGCCTCACTGTGAAAAGCTCAATTCCCTCTAGGCAGCCAGAGCCCTTCAACTCCAAGGATATTAAAAAAATGAGGTAGCTAATCCACAGAAACATGTTAAACACCATTTTCTTGGCATGGTACTTTTATCTCTTTATTTACTGTACAGTCATTTAAATGAATGAATGAAAATTAAATGAATGAGAATGAAAATTAAATGAATGAATGAAGAATGAAGAAGTGTCTTGCTATAAGCAGATGGTAACAGAGCACAGTCCTTATATTCCCAAGGGGGATCCTTTCTTCCTTCTCTCATTAACCCCCAAGCCATATATACTTCCTCAGCAATGCCTGTGTATTTCTGCTTTGATCCAGCTCTTTCTCCAGACACTGTGCTGATCATTCCATCATGGGGCTGTATTCCTCTCTTGCTTCAGTTTGACTGGAAGGCCCTGGTGACTTTGCCAGCAGTTCCCACTGGGCTTCCAATACATCCTTTAGTTTCCCATCTCTTTGGTGCTGGAGCTGTGATAAAGGCTTTCATCTGCATCCTCCACCTCACTCCCCCTACATGTTGCTTCCAACAAGGTGCAGTTAGCAAAATACAGCAGAATTTTACTTCTCCCTCTAGAAGAACGTATCCAAGTGCCTTTCTCTTCTCTGTGTTCCAAATGTTACCTAGTAGAGTTGAACTAGTTTCTCAAATATCAGACATGAATTGAGACTGGAAGGGATTGGTGCCTTTATCTGGCCTTAATTGAGCTTAGGTTGTTATGTTTTAGTGTGCTAAGGAAGACATAGGCTAACTAGTGAAAACCCAGATGACGTTTCCCAGGGTTCAGAAACTGCTTTGGGAGGAAAGGTTGAAGAAATTGAGTGGTTCAGCTTGGGAAGAAGAAAAAAAAAAAGAAGATTGAGAGGGACAATTTAAAGCTCTTCAAATGCTTTTGAAGTATTAAAAAGAGGATAAGGATCAATTTCCCTGTGTGCCTATCAGGGATAGGACAGGACATCTGTTTAATTTTTAATAGGGATATATAGATCAGATATTAGGAATAATTAGGAATTATTCTTTTCAATTATAAGCATCTTAATCACTGAAGCAGGTCTCCTAGGGAGTCTGTGAGGCCCTGTCAGGCTCGGTGCTTTTGAAAAATAAGATCTCTATTGGAGATGACCCCAATGTATCTGATCCCACTTTAGAGCACACAGTTAGAGTTACAAAGCTTCTGTGGTCGTTTCTAGCCTCTATTTGTCTCTCTGTGAAGTCAGCTTTGCCAAATGGCACAGCTTAGAGCAATAAAATCCAGACTAAACTATACTTGCAGGATACCAACCATTTCCTTCTCCTAACATGACAGAGGAAAACTGGGGGAAAGGAGATAACTCTCTGTGCTACTGCTGCTATGGTCCATGAGATTTTAATGGGGAAGGGTCAGCATGAAGTTTGGCAAAATTTCTTTAACAGACCAATAGGAACTGACTCCAACTGGAAGTCAAACCAAACAAAAGACAGAGCTAAATCTCAGGGGAGGAATACAGGGGAGAAAATAATGATGTCATTTGCCATTACTTCTTTGCTATAAAAATAAGGATTTATCTAAGAGTAGCTCACATAACAAACAAGGGTTCAGTTGTAGAAGTCTGTGATAGGAGAGCTTATGATTTTAAAAACCAGGATGATCTTAGTCCTTTGCAGTTCAGAGCCACGGGTACCTGAGCTGAACTGTGATAATGTCTTTGCCCACCTTTGCCTTGCTTTGGTTCTGGAGCCTATCAGCAGGGCTCTGAGGCACTGCTGCAGGACTTCAGCTTCTCAGTCCTCTAATGGAAGGGTCTCGATAGAGGGACAAAAGCATATTCATAAGGCAGCAGCAATTAGCAAAACAGATACAGAATGTCAGTCTGTCCTGACTGCAGATCTGGCTCCCCGGGGTCATTATATATGAATGTGTTAAAAAGGCAGCAGATGTCTTTTGGATTGCACACAAGATAGAGCAGCTTGTTATCCCACTTGTGCTTCCTCACGTCCTGCTAGCTGACAACCCGCAGCACGCATCCAGCGGAGAGATCGTCCTCACGAACCGTGATGAGAAAGGGGTGCCAACGCTGCAGAGCCGAGTGCCTGGAAGTTAGGAGGTGCCTGAGCACAGGCACCAGCACAGTCTGACTTCTTCCACTCCTGAATAAACACTACAGTGGAGTCTTTATTCTTCCCACAGGCTTTATGCTGTCTCTCTTCTGGTTGTTGCCTCTATTTTCTCAGTGACACCTCAAGCCCTGACCTGAACACAAAACTATCCGCATATTTCATGGTTCTTTCTCTCGCTCTTGTGATGTACGATCATGTGCTCCTCAAACTTTTCTGCAGAACTCTGGGAACCCCAATGGAGCAAGGAGTATTAACCTTATTTTACAAAGGATAGAAAAAGAGATATCTCCACACATTTTGAGCACTCGCAGTGATCCTTGGGCTTTGTTTTCTCCAGTTATGTTCTTTCACAGAAAAGTACGTTCGAAGGATGCACCTCACAAGCTTCATTTACAGGTCTCAGAGCTTATCTTGCTGGGAATCCCAGTCATCCAAGCAAACCCGAGCAACACACAAGGAATAATTGCATAGAGAAGTTTGTCTAAAAAGGACAAACTGTTTACCTTTCATAGCCATCACAAACATGACATGATGCTGTATTCTCCATCCTCCTTCTCAAGTGCTGGGCAAGCCTGATTTATCTCCTGACTACAAATTGTCTTGTGCACTGAAGGAGGGAAAAGGTAAAAAGAAGCGTGCGTGTTCATGCAATTTGCAAAGCAAATACAATGACATAAATAAGACAATACACAGAATATAACACAGTGGAAAAAAAAAAACCAACCCACAAATGAATTCAAATGAAAGCTGGTTATAAAGTATGGCTCCCAACAGCCAAGCTTCTGTGAGATCCTCTGCTACCGTAAGTCATCAGCGGAGCATCAGCATTATACACCACCTGGCATCTACTCTTTGCCTCTATCTTATCTGCTTGAATTTCAGTTCAGAAGAAACGCATCCAAGGTTGATTATGAACACTATTCATCCTTAGCAGACGTAGAGAAAATTAAACTGGGCTTCTTAAATTGTTGTCCCTGCTGCAAAATTCTTTGTGAGTAGTTGTAATGATATACATCCATCTCATTCGATTTCTGATTTGGATGTCACATCTGGTTTTTTCATTGGTGCTCATAAAATATTAACACCCCTGCTGTAGCACTTAAAAGTCTCATTGTATTAGGGAATTTCTGTCCTTCCCTGCAGCAATTACATCTATGTGCTGCACACCAACTGTGAGCCTCTCTTCCAGTCTTCCTCTTTGTGGAAGGGAAATTTGGGTTCCTTGTAGAGTTGTTAAGTGGCATGCTTCATCTCAGGAAGGATTCCTTCATGCCTCAGAATTAGTGACATTTGGAAAGAGAGAAAAAAAGAGGTATTTTTAGAAATCAGCGATGCATTCTAGTTAATACAGATTATTATTATCTAGTTAATACTATTGTACCCTATATTTTCTTTCATAGAAAAGCCAAAATCACTTGGTGAAAGAGACAGGGGCTTTCTTTCTGAACTGCCTTCATTAGATGGCATATAGTTAGTGAACTCTACTTTTTTTCCCCCAACCAATACAGAATGGTCTGAGTGGAATGAGGAGGTGAAGGGTCACCCTCTTTCCCAATTATCTACAGATCATTTCTGTCACCTTTGAAGAAATATCTATTTCCTCAGTGAGGTGCATTTGTAATGGGAAATAAACAATCTGTGATGAATAGCCTCCTCTTCCCCATAGTGCCTTCCGCATGGGGATGATGGGTATGAAGACAGAGGATCCTCATTACCGTGAATCTGTTGAGTCTGAGCTGCTTTAACATGCCAGCAGCTCCTCCTTTGACCTGTGGCTTAAAGCACAGCTTTCTTCATCCTTACTGGAATTCACGTGTGTGACTCTGCTGCAGGACCAGCAATACCACAAACTCTGCCTGCCCCCTTCTTTCTCACAAGATGATAACGAACAAGAGGAACGAAGTCTTAGGCATTAGAGCAAGCAAGAGTTAGGCTGGGTCTGCTCTTAAAAATACAACACACACACCATCTTCTTCCTTCTTCATAGGCCTCCTCCAGACAGTCAGCTGCTTCATTTTAAGTCAGTGATTTGCATATTCAGCTATTACAATTGAGCGTAAGTTCCATATGCTGAACTCACCCACCCTCCCGTGCACGTGCCGTTACAGTTAGAGCAATGGTACAGAGAGAGATCGGGCACTTCGGGAGCGCGACAACAAGCCTGGATCATTATGTGCTTGTTTTTCTCTCTCTGAGTGAAACATCAGCACAATTCAAACGGAATGTCTTTAAAAGGGGTGGGGGTTTGTTAGTTATCTGGAGGGCTGGCAACGCTGTTGCCATTTAAGGAAATGACAATCAAAATATGCGGGGCTTGGGTTTGTGGCTTGTGCTGAATACATTCGCATCTGGAGTAGGTTTTGGACATGTCACTTTCTGTAGACTTGATTGGGATATGTAGTTTAATGCTCATAAGGCCTCCAGCTTGCTGCTGTTTGGATTGTAAACAGAAAAGGCCAGAAAAGATAATATAGTTGGACACGGACACGGCATGAGTTTCAATTTCCTTCCCTCAAGCAGTGCTGCCTGTGCTGCTGGAGCTATGCGTTTACAGCCCCTGGTAACAAGAGGGCCTGTATCCCTGCAGCTGATGCACAGCCCAGGAATGGCCAAGTTCACTATAAGTAAATATGGCCTTATGAAATACATATTGTGACACCCAGCACTTACCAAAGACATTAGCTCACTTCAAAGAACATCGGTTGTAGGAAAAAATGAATTTATCCTTATTTCATTTTGCTTCTCTTCATTTTTTCTGCATAATATGCTCTTTAACTTGATTCCATTTTAGTCCAACAGATGCAAAACACCTTGCCCTAACATAGACCTTCACTTTAACTAAAAGCCAGGTCTGGGGACAGACCCTTCAATGGCCATTTGGCTTAATTATTTTTTTTTTTTTTTAATGGAGAATAACTATGTTTTCTTCAAAGCAATGTGAAAAAACAAAGGAACCCAAATGGCCAGATTTTAATCTTTGCAAGAGGATTGTTACTTGATATGATTCTTCTGTTCCTCCCCCTGATGGGCCATGTTCACTTCTCTGGTGCAGGCAGTGGGGGAACTGCAGAGCTGGCTCTGGCCTCTCCCCAAAGAGGTCAATAGGGACATGCCACCCTGGGGTCACACCAGACCTTCTGAAGGACTTCTGGGTCATTTAATCCCAGCCACAGCTAACTGCAACAAGGGCACTCCAGGCAGCTGTCTGTCTGATCTGTAATGTGTGTATTTGTCACCTAACATTTCTTGTGTAGGATCCGGGATATCTGCAGCCTCTGTTTTCTGCTTATGTGGTTTCTGTTGAGTTAAGCTGTTTGAGAACATAGAAGTTGTCTTTCTGATTTTCTGGTGATGTGTATCTTGGATCAATTTGGTGAATATTTGTAGTGTAAAATATTGCTCCTTCATTTTATTTTGTATTTCACTGTATTTTACAGTCTGTAATCCTGAACAGAGTTGAAAGCCTTGAGTCGGGTGAATGACCATGCTGTTCCCTTGGGTTTTCAGTCCTGCCTGACATGAATAAACTACAGCATTTCTGTGTTAAATGTTTGGATATCTTCCATCTCCCTAAAAGAAAAAGAAGATCCTCCTTTTGTTTGTCCGATTGCTAGCTTCTGTCTTCTGTCTTCTTTTCTGACAGCAAATGGGACCTCAAGCAGTCAGCTCTCTACACCCAAATCAAAGCAGTCCCCGATCTCCACACCTACCAGCCCAGGGAGCCTCCGTAAGCACAAGGTATTATGTTTCTTATACCTTACTACATCTGTTTCTTCCTTCATCTGCTCATATTTGTATGATATTTAAGCCATGGCCACATTCTCTGGAGGCACAACTCCTTATGTTGAACAGTGGAGAATTTGGCCCATTACCTATAAGAGTTATCACTTGGGGGTTTAGGAGGACAGCGAACAACAAATCATTGGCCTGTTTCTTCCACTGGAGTTATGAATGTGTGATGGATATCATCCATGTGGACCGGAAGAGATAATTTAGCCTTGGACTTGTATCACTGTTTGAAAAAGTTCACCAGTTATTAATGGAGATGATCTTCATCTAAATCCTTGAAAAGCCTGAAGTGTTGGCAAATCTGGTCCATTAAACAGGAGAAGAAATTACCGAAGCTCTGAGACATCCCTTTAATGATGCTTCTCAATGGTTTATTTTTTTAAATTATTTAAGGCCATGCTCTCTTTTACAGCAAGCAAGTGATTTTTTACAGCTGGTGTAGTAATTGTGCTCTGGTGCGGTAGCTGGTAACAAACAGGGTGTCCAACAGGTAGCACAGCATCCTAGGAGAGATCAGTGAACATGTGCTGGCTCACAGACAATTCGTGTATTGATTTATTTAGAAGGTATAGCAGCAGTCACAGCTTTTTATGTTCCTGTTACTCAGTGCCACTCTCTGCTGAGTCCAGACAGTCATTTCCATGGGCTTTCTCATTTCTGGAATAGCCACAGTGTTCCTTCCAGCAGTCTTAATACAGAAATTGGAACTTGGACATAAATGAGGAGAGGTCAGTGGGTCTTCTCTTCAGTAATCAGAACATACCTCTCAGACCAGGTATGATTTTGAAAGCATTGACTAGAAATTCTGGAAAGGTAATTAAAAAACTCTGCTAGTGTTGAGGTTTTGCAGCTGGACAGGTCCAGTGGTCTACATTGCATGGGTTGAACTCATCTTATTTGAGGATGATGTTTTGTCTCAAAGTGAGGAGTGGTAGCAGCAGCTGGACTACAGTTGTTATGATGGTGGAGCAAAGCACAGAGAAGTCAAAGGGAAGAATCCCCAAAAATCCAATGAGCTTTGGATTGCACCTCTAATGTAAGATTTTGGATTACAGACCTTCGGATGTGGGATTGAATGGTACCTGGGGAGCCTGAGGTGGACTTTTAGCCTCTCAAAAATCAGATCTTTATTCTCAACATATGGAGAGGCTGTATCTACTCAGCTTTATTTGCCTTTAACAAAGGCATAGCTGAATCCAAATGAAATACCTGTTTTCCTCAGGACTTCACTCTGGTGTCAGCTGCTCAACCTAAGTCTGTGGAAATGCACCAATTTTAACACAGAGGATCCAGATTTATTAATTTATAATTGAGAACTGGATCCAACCCAAATTTGAATCTGAATTCAACAATTACTTGTGTGTATTTCAGCAAAAGTAATGCTGTAAACTGTGTCCTTTGCTTCAGCCATCAAGGACCTAAAATACTCTTCAGACACTATCTCATGGAGGACTTTGGAGATGAGCATTTGCTTCCCAGTAAAGACAAGTAAAATTCACCTTCTTTAATGTTTTCTGTATGTTTTCAGCTGGCTGATTTATGACCTTTCCAGTGAAGCCCCTGGAACATCTGTAATAGATGGTGACTGCTGAGGGCAAAGCCCGTCTATCTATGAGCTTCTCCACTAACTTAAGCCAATCAGCAAACACAAATGTAACACTTTAAGTTACCAGAATATTCATGCATCATTGTCTTTCTCCTAGGAGATATTTCCTGCTTATGATGAAATTACTTCTCTTTTTTCCCCCTAAACTCAAACAATAAATGCTTAGGCTGAGTTCACAACAAGGTCCTATTTTACCTTTTCTTATATCAACTTCATTGTGAATTTCCTTTCTATGTTTGGGTTTTTCTTCATTTTTCTCACAGTTGTTACCTCTGTTGTGTGGCTCTGAGTTCAGAAAGGTCCAAGGACACCTTTTGCCCTGGAGCTGGTTTGTGTATGTATTTCCACTTTAAGGAAGTGGAGTAAGATGGTTTCCCCAGAAAGGGATCCTGGAAAAGCTTTACATTCAGCATTTTATACAAATAATAAACTTGAGGTTATTTTTGTGACCCTTTTAATCAATCAGAAATTACTTAAAAGAGAATAAATCATGGCGTGTGTGGTTTTCCTAGAGATTTGTCCTGAGGGCAGCTGTCAGATCCAGGTAAGACTCTTTTTGTGCTCTTAGGTTCAAAGAGACCTGCTTAAGGAAAGGTCCTGCTCTTTCAGGCATGTGCTATAGTGCACACATGGATCCAGAAGTGATAAAAAACCTCTTATCAAACTTCTCACTGAACAGTCACCTTTCTTCTGGTGCCGAGATTCTCTTGCTCTGCTGTGCAAGGAACCTGCCTTTATTTTAGCCTTGAACTACCCAGACAGCTGGTCAGCCCATCCAGTTTCCAGTGCACGAGTCTTCCAGCCTGCATGGAACCAGACAATTTGACCGCTTCCTTTACGCATGACCAAAGGTGGAAACTTTGTGTGAGTTAACATTTTCTTCTTTCTTCCTACAGGACTTGTACCTGCCTCTGTCTTTGGATGATTCTGATTCCCTTGGAGATTCCATGTAAAGCGACACGAAGCTAAATGTCCATATTGCAAGCTATGGTTAAGATACAGTAGAGTACTTCTGCCAAAATAAGCAGATAGGTGACTGGTGCTTTCAAAGCAGACAAAGGACACACAGTTATATGTCTTTTTTTTCTGTGATTTATCCTCTGTGCCACAAATCAACACCTGCCAGTCTATAGAGATAGAGGGATACCATTCTTCTAAGTTACAGGGGTGCAAAATGGACATTGCGAGCAATTTGGGGCCAAGACGCCAATGATCCTGTGCATTTCCCATTTTCTTCCAGTCTTTCTTCTGCTGCTGCAACTATGTAATTCCCCTAGTGGTAGTAAAGTAGCTCCCCCAGAAGTGTGCAAATGGGTGGTTTTCTGACCAATTTGCAAGCCCAAGTAGAGCAAATGACATTCTCCACCTGTCCAAGCCACTGACGTTTGCCAGCTCGCCAGCAATCCTCACTTGCAGCCCTGCTTACTAACTAGTATTGGTTTTATTGTTGGAGGGCAGGAAGGGAAGGGACTTACTCGTTTGATGTTTAATATGCCAGCAGAAGCATGGATGAGGTTAGGAATGACCGCAGAAGACTCTAAGTAAGGTTAGTACAATAATAATTCAAATATTGATTTGTAAATTATCTTTCTTTAATGACAGCAAAAAAAGTCAGCTGAGTTATTTGGAATGGAACAACTTTCACAGATGGTCCAAAGACACTCGTAGCTGGTAACAAATGTTTATACCTACCCTATGGTATCTCTCTATCTCTGTCTGTAACGGTAATGCCTTGTCAACAGCCAACACTGAAAACACTGTGAAAATTTGTTTTCAGGTTTGACACCCTATAGGTCACTTTTTATAGCAAAAAAAAAAATCAATACACTTTTTATAAAGGAAAACCTTGTATCTGTGTTTTGGGAGTAAGGATTCAAGCTCCTTCTTTTTTATAAAAGCTGGTAATTTTCTTTTGTTTAAAAAACACATTCAGAAAAATGTACAAAAAAAACCAACCGACAACTGCCGAACAGTAACAGCAACAACTCAGTTTAGAAATCTTGTCACTGCCAAAACAGACACATGTAGGGGGGAAACAAAGGTGAATTCAAAATATTGAATGTTTTGATAGTTTTTGTAATGTTTAAGACTACGTATTTGGTTTTTTACACTTCAGTATTCCTAACTATGGCCAGATTCTCTACTTATATAATGAAATGGAATTTTGTGGTGTTCAAAAACCCGTATTTTAAGAAACTCTTCTATCTGACAGAAACAAACTTACTGTATTTAGAGAAACCTTTTGCTTTTATTAATCGGTAATGACTCCTACAGAATGCAAAGTTCATCTATTCACGCAGGGCTGGTGGTTTTTACAACGCCGACGCTTTGTCATAGGCTCGCTGGCATTGCCTCCCTTTCTCATGGAATAAGCTTTCGATGAAACTGATGATTACAGAACTTTACCTAAATGAAATTTGTGCAATCGAATCTTTCTTTGTTGCTCTATTTGCCTTTGTTTCCACATAACACACCTATTCCCTATTGCCTTGCAACCCCTTGTGATTAGGATGAATTTTAGCGTTGTGATGTTTGATGCTACATGAATGCTGCGTTGTTCCCAAAGCCACTCCACGTTTTGTTTGCTTGCATTGCTGATAGGAAACAATCTGTGCAGGCTGCATCTTTAGAGGTTCATGTGATGATACACATAATGCAACTTTAAAAAGAGATTTATCTGAGAGAGGCCAGGATTGGGAATTATCAAGGGGTCAGAGTTATTATGCACCAAATTTGCACCCAGTAGTCTTAGTGCATGATCATTTACCCCGGGAGTTTTGCACAAGAAATCATTTCTTCCCACAGATAACTTCATTTAACGGAATAACTCTCTGACTATGCGACTGCTAAATGGTCGTTTACACCCATTGTATATAGAATCCTGGGTTTACTTCAAAGGCTAAGGGCTCGTGCTGAAGGTTTGTGGGGGAAAGGATAGTAGCGTGCAGTAGTCAGGACACCTTCATTCAGCCCTTGGCATTGCTAAATTTAATATCTGAACGGGAGCAGGTCTCTTAGTAACCCTGTGCCTCAATCTGTCTGTCTGTCCCGACAAGGACAGCACTGTTCTACCTCACTGGGGGTTGTGAGGCCAAATGTTGGTTAACATTTGTAAAGTGCTTTCAGATCCTCTTAAAAGAAGGTGCTGAAATATTCTGGGTGCAGATTTGGTTATGGGTGCTATTTTTTGGCTGTTTAATCCTGTGAGTGCTACTGTAGACATTGATCATGAGAAAATGCGACTTTTTAAGTATAAGGATGTCAAAGGCCATGGTTCTGCTAACAACAGTAATCATCAGAGCTTTTGCCTTAGTAAAAGATTTGGTGGGACAGATAATTTGACATGCTTGTGCCCTCTCCTCTGTTCTGCTGGTGGAAATCTCAGAGTCCCTCCCCAGGTCTCTGCCTTTTCAGGAACCCTGACTAGTAGTCATGACCCTGCCTGTTAGAGATGATGGACTTGACTCCAGTCAAAGGTGTTGTCACTTCAGTGACACAGGCCATTCCTGCCACGTTCAGGGTTAGCATGTCCTGCCACCTTTCCTCTGAGTCTCTGCTAAACCAAGAGAAGAGTCATGAAATCACATCTAGGTTCTCTTGCTTTTCAGTACAGGACACTCACCACAGATCCACCAGGGCAACCTAAATCTTTGATATCAGACTGAACTGCTAGAGCTGATGGTGGCAGGAAAGGAGTCTGAGATGTGCTTTCATCCAGGACCCATGAGTTCACTCTGTATAAGGTAAAGCAGGATCTCAAAGGGTGAATGCACCTTTGGATGGATGGTTGGTGACATAGCTGTTGAGAAGTGGTTCCTCTCCTTCCTGCCACAAGCAGTGTTTGGTTATCTGAAGATGCTTGACCTGGTGGAGCATGCTAAGGAATCACTGAGGCCTTCTTCCTGAGCTGCACCCAGTGACACATCTAAAACCTGGTCCTACAAGTGGGAGCAGAGTTTTGTTTGCAAGAGGATCATCCTGGGGTGGGGCTGAGCCCAACAGTTCCTTCAGGGAATTAGGGGAACCTTGAAAAGGCCTAAAAGAAGTAAGAAAATATTGTTCAGTGGGAAAAATAGCCATTCAAACCAGTAGAAGCCACAAAGAAAACAGGGTATGAGGTCAAACTCCCGAGTTTTAAAAAGCAATTTTCTAGGCAGAAATGCCTGGGCAGTAGAAGTCAGTGAGCATTTCAGCTGTAACATAGAGTTAAGTCTGTATTAATGCCAATATTGCATGAGTTTTGTACAGAAATGCATGTGGAATGTTCCCTACATTCAAAACTAGTTATCCGTGACTTCGTAGGATCCCTAACATAGCTTCAAACACAAAGAGAAACGATGCACAGGCACCGTACCATAGACATTTAAATATAAGGACAGCCCCGATTCGGGAAAGAACTTAAAGACATGCTTAAATTTTAGCATGTGCTTTATTTACTCCTGTTGATTTTTCACAAGATCTGAGCTTGGGTTTGGTCAGAAAGCTTTCCTGAACCGGAATGAATTAGTAATTACTGTAATAATTCCAGACCCTATGAGATCCTGGAGCAGATGATAGTAATTCCACTATACACTCCAGAGTTTTACCTTTGATTTTTTAATATATATTTTTTTTTCTACTTTTACAAGCACATAAAACTCCACAGGATATGAGGATTTGCCATATTAATTCTGCTATAAAAACCCTGTCTAATTTGCCTCAGGAGACTGCCTGTAGTGGTTTCAGAGACTAATTGAATCACTAAGACAATATTGTTTTAAAACAATACAGTATTTAAAAACAAATTGGAGACATTTATAAGTAGAAGGGCTTTGTTTCTTTGAAATCTGCCTTTATGCGGTATCCAGTATATTTTAGCAAATTTGCAGGTACAAAAAAATGCCTGTTTCAGACACACAGCAATTCAGGAGGAATTAGAACAATCCTCCAAGAATAGACTGTTGTATTTAGTGTTTGTACCTTCCAGTGGTGATCCTGACTGTAGAAGTTCAGTGCAATGCAGCAAAATCTTCAGCTTTGGGATGTCTGTCACTTGTAAAGCATTTATAATCCCAGAGTTTCTGGGTGAAAGCCTCAGCTGCTGTAAGATTTGCAGCTAGTTCAGTTCCACCAGCTCAACAGCCAACCAAGACTCTACACCTTGAAGTCATTTTGAGAGACTTTGATAATGGGAATTTTAGCTTGGTCTGCTCTGCAGAGGGAGATGGAAATAGCTTTTCCCCACCATTGGCTGTGTTTCCTATCGCTGCACATTATTTAGAGTCTTCTCAGGAGCTAGAAACACTAATTGTGTTATATTCATAGACAACAGAAAAATAATTCTGCTTCGGAACCAGCTTCTGCATCTCTCTCATATTGAGCTGTCGCATGTAGGCATGCAAGAAATCACACCTACAGTCCTGCTGTTATTTCTCTCTCAGTTGCTTGAGCAGTACCTTTGAAGGGAAAAAATGGGAGGCAGGACCAAAAATTGTAGCAAACAGCAAACCAGTGTCACACCCCAGCATTTTCAATAGGAAATAATGGCATAAAAGTGTTGGCTTCTCCTTATCCATACGGATACCGATGATGTTTTCTAGGATGCCTTGTGTTTGCATTTTTTTCTGCCTTTGAGGTCAGTGCTGCTCTTCTTGCTACTGCACAGACCAGCTGTGAAAGTGCTGTTACGTCGTGCTGAGGCCTTACACAGATGCTGTTCCAGAGACAGCCATCCCTGGAAAGTGCATCCTCTCTGCAGGGGCACAGGGTGGACTTCACAGCATGAGACCTGTTTATTGCAGTGAGAGCAGAGGAGTGTATTTGGCACAGACCTCAGTGGTACCCTGCATCCGATCAAGGCAATTGGAGTCATCTTTACTAGAGTAGAGGCAGAATCATTTCTAGAGAAGGGATGAAAAAAAAATAGCCAAGTAAAGTAGGTATAGAATTAGTCAGAAAGTGTCTCCTCAAGCTAAGACAATCCAGAAGCAGAGAAAAGCTATAAAGAGGTGTGTTTACCACACACAAGGTGCTGATCATGTTCAAGACAGAACTAAAGAGCTTTTTTTTCTAGTGGTGATTTAGGCTCAGTTATTTTTCTGGTTGCTGATGAAAGCAGGTTGGAACAGTATTTGGGACTGGTGAGGTTCTTTGTAGAAGCAAATGGATGGCACGAGGTGAAGATCTTTTTCTGTCTAAAGAGTGAGTTCAGTCCATGCAACAGGATTAGTGCTCTGCACAAGATACCAGAAGAGATCCAGCTGAAACACCACCTTGGTGTAATGAGACCAAGAAGGTTAAGACTTTAAGTGCCTTCCAACATGCTTTGGGCTTCAGAAGTTGGACAACATGTGCCCAACATGGCCTAGGTAAAAAACAGCCTTGACAAAAGTGAACAGGACAAACTTTGATTCTTGAGATATTTAGCCCATCTCACATTTGTTCAACCAGCACTTGGAAATTACTGTCTCCAGAATCACAGATTTGTTCTGGCTGATGCCTCTGTCCCATCTGTATGAATCTGAGCAGGCCTCTCCATGGTATCTCAGGAAATGTTGAAGCTAAGTCTGGTGTCTCCCAGTGCAGCCACTCCTCACTGCTTGTGGAGTGAACTGGGCAGGGTTCTGCTGCACTGGTTATCGCTTCTGTCATTCAGATGTTCTTCTTCCTTCTTCATTGCTCCTGGCTTGGGATCTGGTGTCTCTCATCCCGAGTATTTCCAGGTGAAAGGCTGGGGCCAGCAGTGTGTAAAGACCCCTTGTTTTATTTTGTTTCCTCTGGAAACAGATCTAGTCATTTGATGCTTGTCTGAAGGTCTGGGGACAAGCTGAAAAAAAGCCATGGTTTAATAGGGAGAGGGTTGATGAGAGAGGATTTTAAGATGGTGGATGGAAATGATTTTTTTTGGCAATGCCATTGCACAGCTGCTGTGACAGAATCCCAGTTGCAGGGTAGCGTATGACTACTATGTCTGCAGGAGAAAATGCAGAGCTTTGGGGTCACAGACCACTGTCCATCCCTCAGGATATGCTGTTAAGGTTAAAAACACTGACACCAATTTTTGGCCAAAAGATGAGCTTCTGAGAAAATGAGAATCAAACCTAGTGGCTTCAGCAGTAGAATTGCCATCGGGATTTCAGAGCTACTGGTGTTTGGCATAACTGTGGACAGATCAGTTCTCCTCTGCCATGGTGTCCCAGTGCAAAAATTGATGATCACAGTGCTTACCTCCATCTGTAAAGTGCTTTGAGACAAGCTGATCCACAGAGCTGTGGAGGAGCTTACTCTACAGATTTATTCATTACTTAGCAAAGTCTGGAAACCTTACAGAAACAAACTGTGGTCCATTGTCTTTGGCAAGTCTTTTCAGGAACTCTGGCTCTCTCAGAACTATGATGTAAAAAGGCTTCATTATTTTACTAATGGTGAAAGACAGGCACATCATTTTCAGTTCCCCCAACACCCATGGAGGAGCCATCAAAGACATATCCACATCCAGCAACCCAGTTCTCTCATCTGGACTTGCCACCTCTGGCCTGAATACAGACCCCTGCTGCCCCTCCTTTTGTTACATGTACACGTATAGCGGGGGCAGTTTATGTTACCATCCAAAATGTGGGCCTCGTGTTTGTAAACCATGAATAAGTCTAATGATTTCAGTGGCCTTCTACCAAGAACACAGTGGGCCCGTTGTTGGAAGCTTCCTTGTTTAGGAAGTGTTCATGGCCAGATGGCTTCCTGGGAAAGAGCTGCCTTTCAGTTTCATCGCTTAATGCCCTTAGTTGAACTAACCTATTCTGGCTCCTGCTCTGTATCTCAGTGAACTGTAACTCATGACTCACAAGCCAGTTTAGAGCTTCCCTAGTCTGACAGATTATCACCGAAACAAGTGCTGAAGGAGGAAACCCAAAGGGGATTAACAAATTTTTGCAGTAATTAGAGTCTTTCAGCTGAAAAAAAAAGAAAGTTGGCATCATTAGAGAAAGATGCCATGATGGCCAGTGTCACAGGAAACAAAGGAAAAAGACTTGTTTCTAAGAGAAATGGTAGGGGGCATTTGTTAGGAAGTATTTACTGAGTGATAAAATGAGCTTGAACTTCACAGAAAATCAAATGGAAGGGGGAGCATGAGGCAGAGCACTGGAAATGTCAGTGTCATTGATGTGCAGGGATAATAAAAGATGAAAGCCAAGAACTTCCAGGAACAAACAAAAGGGGAAGTTGGGAGTAGGTGAGGATCTACAGCTCAGTTCTGATCAGAAAAGCAGCGGGAGTTCCTGGCTGCATGTTCAGAAAATTACTGCCCCTGCAGGTATCTAAACCAGGTTGCAGGTTATCTGCCACAACAGTGTGTGTCCCATACCCGATGGCAGAAAGAAGGTCACACTTGGCCAAAGGCAGGAGAACTTGAGATTCCTCCCCTGCTCCTGTTTTACTCTCCCGCCAGGACATGTCATCCCTTAAAGGGGGAAGGGAAGATCCAGCCCTTTGCTGAATGACAGCACCAACCTATGGTTGTTTTTTCCTTTTTATTCCTCCCTATCAGATCAGAAATAGAAACTCATCAGCATGGCCTGGCTTGGAGAAGGACAGGCCTGGCACACTGGGGAATTGCAAGACATGTGCAAGGAAATGATGAGGGCACCTCTGAACCTCCCATCCCTTCCCAGGGAGATCAGCAAACTGCAGAAAGCAGGAACCTGCTAGCACCAGGGTGAAAAGGCAAGACAGGCTCCAGGAGGAGGTGACCTTGATTTGCTCTGCAGGCAGAGGGGCTGCTGGTGATCTTGTCTCATGTGTGTGAGAGCTGCTGCATTCAGTACATGAATGGGATGTCCATGCTGAACAAGGGGATTTGTTTTTAACTCTGGGTTTCTCATGAGATCTTTTTTTCTAAATTCAATTGAGTTACAGTGCTTGTGAATTTAATCCTAAAAGGCAAAACAACCAGCTCATCCAAACAGATTTTTGGTTTTGTTTAGTCTCTTTTTTTTTTTTTCTTTCCCTAAAGATTGCACCTCTTTTCTTTCTGTAGACTCTCAGACGCTCTATCTAAGACAAGTGAAACCCAATACATCTAATTCTCTGCTGCTTTAAACAGGCAGAAGCTCCTCTGTAATTATGAGAGCTAAATCCATTTGGTCTAAGGTTGGTCTCCTGTTTCAAAGGTTGATTGCTGTCAATAATTCCTGTGTGATTGATTACTTCAGTGGAGATTTGGTTTCCTGGTGACAGCTGCAGACTTTGCAGAGAAAACCTCAGTGACCCCAGCTATAAGGTGATCTCTTGTACAAACCTCTAATAGCAAGATATATATGGGAGATATTTTGTATAGTTTTATTATAGTTATTGATAAAGCTGAAGTAGTTTGTTAAAGAAATGAAAATTCTACATCTTAAAACTTTTAGCGCTGAAAATGAAACAAGCAACCTTAGCAAATCAGGGTCTCTATATTTTCTGGTTCTAAAGAGTGCTGGCTTTATCTCACTTTACTCTCACTTCAGTCAACCCCTAAACATGCCCTGAGCCCAGCAGGTTTATGGAACTAGAAACAGCATTTCTATTTCTTCCAGTATTTTTCTACTCTAGTCCCAGCTAGTGCCAAGCAGAATAGAGATTTATGGTTGGCTTGGTCTTTAGAGAAAAATATTACCAAATGTCTCTGAACATAAAAAGAAAAGTTCAGTTCAGTTTAGGTTACTTATCTAAACTCAAGGCTGCTTTTGATTTTATCCAAGCGGGTTCTTCCATCTCTATTTGCAACGGTTATATATAGGAAATTGAGCTTAAATTGAGACACATTTGAGCAGCAGGGTTGTTGCAGAGCAAAGTGTTTCACCTGTCATGTGTAGTCACAATGAAGCACATTGGTGGCACTTGGTCAGGGTGGGCCTGAATCACTCGCTGGTTCTGAACCCCCGAGTTCCTGAGAGATCCATATGCAGAGCCAAACTTAGGAAATGTCTGTCATGGACCAAACAGACCCTGAGCTGCAGTCCTGGCCCCATTCTGAAAGGAAGAATTTTACCTTCAGAGAATCCCTGTGAAACATTTAGTGGAGGTTTGGTTTTTGTTTTGGTTTGGGGTTTTTAGTTTGCCTTTTATTTTTTCAATTGCCTATTTATTTTTTCAATTCCAGCATGGCTGCTTTTCTCCATCTGCTTCCAACTGATGCACAGCAGATAAGGATGGGTTTTAATTCACTTCCCTTTGCAGGTGGCAGTTGAAATATAGTGACATTCCGTCTCCCTCTCACACGGACCACACAGCTGCTGAGGGGTTGCAGAACACACAGCTTTTTTTTCCCTTTATTTTTTTTTCCCTCTTTACCACAGAAGAGCTTTTTCCAGATTTAGTGTGATGTCTGATGATGCATCTCCTTAAAAAGAAGAATGTCTAGGGAATTAATTGCACTGCTAATTGGTGTTTATAGATAAGGTGAAGCAGAAGTATTGAATGTAAGAACAAGAAAGCCTGTGAGTTATAATTACATGCTGAATTCTGACATGTAAAGCTGTTGTTAGTTTGCTTCTTATTTAAATGATGTGTGATCCAAGCAGCTTTATCACCATGGCAGTACTAGTACAGCTGCGATTATCCATTTAGAAGACACCCAGGGTCTTTTTAAAAGAGGAAACCTGTCCAACCAAATCTCCATCTATCCTCTGAAAGGACGACACATTCCCCTCTGTGATGCTCTGTATTTGATGACACTGCTGAGTCTAGAAGCACAGGGAAGGGCTATCAGCTTGCTGACTTTGCTGTTATGAGCCTTTGCCCATTTTCTTATATTCACAAACACACCACAAGCCAGGGTTAGCAGCTCTCATTGCGTAAGCCCGAGTTCTTCACACTGCTCTTCTCTGAAGAGCAGGAACTGCCTTCACTCACCATCCTGTGCGCTGCGGCTCTGCGCTCCGAGCTGCAAATCTGCCGAGAGGTTGTGTTGGGGAAGGGAGATAAGCAGCTGAACTGGAACCTGGTCATGGATTACTGTCTTAGGTCATTCATTGAGTTTGTATGATTTCATCATTAATAACGAAGCTGCAATATAATATAACTGAGAGGCCACAATGTATTTTCTATTGTCGTTCAGTGGGTGGGGGCTGAAGGGGCAGCTGGGTTTGAAGTTTAGCTGGTATACTTTAAACTCGGTGTACATCACCTTGGAGGACACGTGGGTGGTAAGGGTTCAGTTGTTATTTTGTTGGGATCGGTAAACTTCAGTTTGTTTTTGTTTAAATAATAAGGTATTTAATTAATGACGTTGTACAAAGAGGTATTAATTTAAATGGTGCTTTCATTCTCCTAAACCAGATCTGTCTAACCTTTCTTTTTGGCAAGCCTGCAGCAACGCTGATCATGTTGACTTTTGTACCTTTGGGGAGTGCGTGGAAGGAGAGGGGAAACGCTTTTCTCTTCAGACTAGTAACGTTGCCCATAGTTAACTTTCTGCTTGCTATATACCTTGAGTTCCCTTTATGCTGAATTTTTATGTGAAGTTCTCTTAAAGGGACAGAACAAGCAGAGGTTACTCCAAAAGATCTCAACTGTATCATCTTGTAATATATTGCAGCTTTATGCCAATGATTCCTTGCTTACCTGTACACAGTCCATGCATGTTTTGAACTAATTTTGCATTCTCCATTTGTGGTGAGTTATTTAGCATTTTAACCACCTTTTGTGCCATTCAACTTGTACAGAAAACATTTTTATTGACGTTTTAAAGGGAGGGGGAAGAAAAGGAAAAAAAAAAAGCCCCTTCTGCTTCCTAGTTGTAGGTAGAACTCAGTTACTTAGCAAACAGATGTAGATGAGTGGTTGTAGTGTTAGAAATGTTAGCTTGCTCGTGAACAAGCTTTTGAGAGTAAATGCATGGTCCTGTACCTCTCTCTTCTTAATTAGCCCTTTCCTCCTGGAAAGATTCTCTCCCCCTCTCTCTTACTCTGTCTTTGTCTCTCTCGTGGTTGTAAAGTACAGATTTGGGCGTAAATAAAATGATCTACAATCGGGTTTGAAAAGCAGTTCTCAACAGGTTCTTGTGGGGAATTTATTTCTCACGACGCCTTGCCTCGGCACTTCGATTAGACTCTTAACTTTCAAGGTAAACCAGATGGAGATCAGTCACCTGCTGCCGCTGCTTGAACTGGGGAACAAGTTAAATCTTTGGCAGTTTGCGTCACTGGTAAACAATGAGATCTTGCTGATCCATTGCGGCTGAGGCGTGTGGCACGTGGTTTATTGGCCATGGCTTCCACATCTGGTTGTTCTACATGGGACTGGTCCCGCGGCCCCTGACTTGCAGAGTTTGCACACACTTTTTTGATTTTCCTGGACACACAGCGGAATGGGGTGGGGGTGGCATACAGGAATTACGTTGTTAGGGGTTCTGTAGACGACTCCTCCATGCTCCCGAGCTCTGAGATGAGTGTGCAGGGCTTGTTGTTTAATAGCTGTGGTTCTGTTGGCAATAAAGGACAGAAAACAAAGTCCCAGAAAAGAGGGGGTCACTCACAAAGGTGGATTTTGTAAGAAATGGACTTAAAAACCCCCACAAAGCCCTGCCACAGAACTACAAAATGTACCTAGATCCACACATCTATCCCCTGTGCCTCTCCTCCCTTAACAGAATTTCCTTTTGTTAGAAGATTTGACTTTCTAGAAAAAATTTCCATTTTTGTGAGGTGTTGTGAACTGTTTTTACTACTTGTAATAACCATCCCAGGTCTGAGTATTCTTGTAAAGCAATGCCATGCAGCAGAGAACCTGTCCACTTTATAGCTTTGCTCTCAATATTTGTTACTCATTGTTTTCTCATCTAAATGTACATTTGCAAGATGTGTGTAATGTCATTTTCAAAAAATAAAATTTGGTTTCAATATTTAGGCCGATAAAAACCTTTCTGATGCTTTTATTTTGGCGAGCATGTGTTGGCTATGACTTGTGAACTATAGCAGTGCTTGTTCATTTCAATTCAGCAACTTTCCCAAATCAGTTCCAGTTGTACAAATGCAGAGAAAAAGACCGGGAAGGAAACTGGGTGGCTCTGAATTTATTCAGAGCCACATCTGCCTGTCTGAAACAGCCCAACCTGTAAGACCCATCCTTTTGACTGCAGGGATGAGCTCAGCGTGGGTCTTGCTGTAGGGAGATAGGGTGCAGGTAAGGGCAGCTCCTTCCCTATGTGCAGCACTTCAGTCAAAACCATGGATTCCAAATAGAACGATCTGGGCCCCATCTGAACTCTGCCTTGGCATCCAGAGCCTGGGCAAGGTCTGAGCGGCCTCGCATTAGCTTTGGGAAGCTTGGTGAGATTTGAGAGATATGCTGTGTTTGTCCTGCCTTCCCACACAGCCCTGAGAAAGGTCCGCGTTCTTTCACAGCTGCCCTGTCAGAACCACAGTGAAAACAAGAACATTCTTCCTTTTAAGCCCAGGAAAAATGTTAGATGAGGTCGATAAAAAACGTAATAGGTAGCAGTGCTCCTGTCCATGCAAAGTGTTCTGAAAACAGCAGATTTAAAACCCTCAAGCCGCTGTGTGCATCTATCACGGCTATTCCAGGGGCTCTCGAGAGCTGTAAGAGGACACCTGGATGGTGAGAGTGTGGCACCAGCCACCAGCACTGCAAAACAGTGGAAAGGGTGACGCTGTCTTAGTAAGAACCCCACTGACACACAGGAAATTACTGCAGATTTCCAGTCAGGTAAATGAGAGCAGAAATGAACTTTCCAAAGTCCAGCCTTCCTGCTACATCTGCCCAGATCTGTACAGAAATGCACATCGGGTACCCTGCATATGTTTTTCCATCAGAGCGGAAAAAGAGCGGTTGTTTCATAAAGGCCCAAGTGTGTTGGCCCTTTGCGGTGTCAGTTGTTAGGACTGAAATAAATGCTTTGGCCTGGCTGGAAATCCTTTGGCTGGTCTCTTGACCTAATCGCCGTTAACCTGATGCTCAGCCATGGCGCTCTCTATAGTCTGGTTCCAATCAAAGACAACGTACTTATTGCCCATCGGGCTTGTCAGCTGCAAACAATCCAAGTTTTCTGTGGTTGCTGGATTTGAATTGCAGCCCAAAATATGGCAGCCAGATCCACATGAGGTAGGACATTTGCTGGGCTCTGTCAGCTTAGCTCTGTGAAATGCTGAACACAGTTGTAGCATCAGTTCTATGGCTTAGGGTTTATGTAGAGATGTTTAATCTTTTCTGTAAATAAAACACCTTTAAAAGACAACAAATATAGATCATCTACATGGTTTCTCCTACGGTCTGAGCTCT
Source organism: Chloroceryle amazona (assembly GCA_027560015.1). Classification (NCBI taxonomy): domain Eukaryota; kingdom Metazoa; phylum Chordata; class Aves; order Coraciiformes; family Cerylidae; genus Chloroceryle; species Chloroceryle amazona. The sequence continues at coordinate 3,843 of JANHFX010027140.1, read as the reverse complement.
GTCCCTTGTCCTCCACAACAGCCACCTGCTCCACCCCAGCCTCTTTCAAATACACCTAGACTTGAAAGGTATACTTTTCTGTGCAAGTATCACCTTTACCATAACGCAGGCCCCACACACCCACAAACAGATGTGACTGTCCAGAGGTCCACTGGAAAATGAGTCACAGTCCAGCTGTTTGGTTTTTGAAAAATAAAACACTGAATGCCCCAAACTCCCCGGGTGTGTCTGGGGGAGAAAAGCAGGAAAGATCTTGCAAAACGCATTTCTCTTTGGATGATATAAGCAGTGACCAGGAACATGGTTACAGGGATGCACTCGCAGCCTGAAACAAGCTGGCTAATCAGAGGCTGCAAAGCCTTCAGAGAAGCCCATCTCCCTGACTGGGACATGGTGCTGGCCGAGCAGTGACATCCCCTCCCGCTCTTGTCCAACATCCAGTGTCTAGGCCACCAGCTACAGCTGGGTTTTACCGGAGTCATTTGTCATTGTGAAGAAGCTGCTTCTCCCAAGGACAGAGAAGCACTTTCTGTCTCCTGCTTTGCTCAGGCCACCAGCGTGGTGCAAGGTGGTGGTAAAACTGAGAGCCAGTAAAGGACGCTAAATAAGTCAAATCCACTGCTTGCTTGTGCTGGGAAACCATTTATTTTAAGCACAAGTCTTCCTGCAGTTGGTGCATCCAAACAAGTGTTGGCACTCGAACAGCTGCTTGGAAAAGACTGGAGTTGTTTCTTCTGACAACTGCACTCCAGCCGCAATGCGTGTGTCTTCTCCTAATTTAAGTGCTTTTAGCACCCACACTCTGTCACAGGAAGTGCCATTAAGTTGGTTAAACCTCTATTCTTCTAGTCATTGTGACACAGTGCCAGCCAGGAAAGGAACTGGAGCTGAGGAGAGAAAGGTTATTTCTGAGAGTCGCTGGCAAAACGTCGGTTTGGTGACACACGCTGCCACTCACGGCACTGAGGTTTCACAGCAGCTTTAATGCTTTTAATGGGATGTGGAGACTGGGGAGGACTTTAGATCACTGGAAAAGATGTTCAGTTCCTCTGTTCACATATTGGTTTTCTTGAGCCTAGGGCAGCAAGTGTGACCACTTTCTCAGGTGCACCCTTTCACTGCACGTCATCAAAATCTTACCATTTAAAAAGTTTCTCTCAGGCATTGTCACCACAGGCTGGCTGCTGGCTGCTCTTGACAACACAGCAATCAGCGTTTGTCCACCCTTCTAAAGCAGAGATGTCCAAATGGATACGAGCGTTCATAACCATGGGAAACCCCCCAGAGAGCTGCAGAAACACACTGGTGATCTAAACACCACCACTTCAATTGTATCGCTGCTTTAGCCGTCCCACAAATCCAATCTGCATCTTCAGTTGCCTTAAAATCTTATGACAACCTGACCATGGGAGTCATGACTCTGAGCTTGCACACACCACAAGGTGTGACATGGTGCAGAAACCTGAGCTGTGTGGCTCCAAAGCACTCTAGTCTTGAGGGCAGCACGGCCCCCATGTGGAGCTGGTGGCTTCAGCACTGCAATGATGTCACCGTGGTGCCTTTGGGACACAGGACAGGACCACTGAGGCTCCTGCAAGAGAGCACCAGAGCAACCAGAAAGACCTTCTTCCCACAAGCAATATGATCTCCACAAGTTTTCAATTGCTGGTGGACCAAGGGAACTCAGCTGCACTTTTTGGGGACAAAGCTGCCATTCTGACACATACGGCCCCAGCTCTGCTGAAAAAATAAGGCAGCAAAACCAACCTCAGCTTATATTAGCACAATACAACAGCCTGACCAGAAAACTCCCCACTGAAGACACATACACAGCCAAATCTGTCATCAGCCTGTACATTATGATTTCTGCTATACTGGGTGACCAGCATCTACAGCAAGATGCAGCAATAAAGTCTGGATTTTAAATGAACAGATCACCAGCCTGGCCTTTGGAGACAAATTGTTCATGCTTTAATTAAGGAGTCCTCATCAAGGAAGAAGATAACTCTGAGATACGTGAGGGGAGGAACATACTTGATCTATAATGAAATCAACTCTCAAATGAGGTCGCCCACCCAGGCACTACTGTGCACATGCAGCAGGAAGAGCAGCCAAACACAGTCAGATGAGGCCATGCTTTTGTTGCTCTGCAAGATGAATAGGTTGCCCTTTGGGTGGAGAGGGGAGCCGAAAGGGGTGGCACTGCAGTTACGTGCTGGACAACTTGAGAATAAGAGCAAATGTGTCCTCCCGTGCCCTCTTCATAGCTCCTTTTGAAAGACAATTTCCTTATGCTAGTGTCTCATGAGACAGGCTCCCAGGCACAGATGGGAGCATCCCCCTCACGGCTTATTCCATCAAAGCAGAAGGTAAAAAACACCTTTCTGTCCCCTCGGCACAGATTTAAATACAGAAAACCAAGCTTGCCCTTAATATCCTTAAATCTTTAAATGCCTCAAGATACTCTGCTGCTGGTCAAAAGAGTAGATCAGCTGTCAGAAAACAGCCTAGGAAAGGAGAAATTAGATCAATAGGCTACAACTCAGGAGAGCTGGTTTCAACTCCTGATGAGGCCACAGGTTTCTGAGGGACCTGGGGAGTCACCTGTGGATACAGTCAAAGCACTGGGCAGATGCCCAAAGCAGGCTTAGAATTTCGTTGGATTTCAGGTGCCATCAGGAAAGATAATCATGACTACTCCAGACTCTGCATAGTTTTACATGTGAAAATAGAATAGCTGCTAAGAGTTACCAGCACCTGATGGTACCAGCACTATCAGTAGCAGAGCTGGGATCTGAGACCACAAGAAGTTTGGGTTTCCAAAATATTTATTCATTAATTAAATAAATAAACAAAGGTCATTATGTGGTCAAGTGTTGAAGCTAAAAGCTCAGGGACTCCAAATTGGAGGTGAACTGCAGTGAGCATTGCCAGGGCAGGTGTCACAACTGGGAGAACCCAAGAGGATCTTTAACCTGGGAGCTGAGCCATGCTCTGCGGAATTGGGAGGCGTTCCTCTGTCAGTGGCAGCATCCCACCAACCATGAGCGACAGAGCAAATGGGAGCGGATCCCCTTCCAGCTCTTCCCGATGTTATATGAGGCTTTATTTAAGCCTGTTTCAGGGGGGCACCACTCCCAGAGCTCTCTGCTGCACTGGTGGAGAGGGGGAAACAGCTCAGCCCCAGAGCTTTTCTCATGACCCCGAGACTGGAACAGCTTTATCCAAACCCCGAGAAACAGGAATGCTACGGCAACGTTTTCAATATTTAATGTTTACACAACACTCCAAACGCAAATGGCGATTCAAAGAGAAGGGAACTCCTGTCTTCTGCAAGCTCCTCAGGGAGTTTTTTTTCTTCATTTATGCGTGTTTCTCGGCGTGATTGACACCTGCCTTCCCGAACGGTAAATGGCAGCGGATCTCGTACACCTGCCTTCCCGAACGGTAAATGGCAGCGGATCGCGTTTCCTGTGTCCCCCTGAAAACATCTGTCCCACCGCCCTTCTGCAGGGCCGGGCTGAGCTCCGCACCCCGCGGGGAACAACCCGCCTCGTCCTTGGGAAGGCGGAATGACCCGCCCAAGGACATCGCCAGCCGGGCCGCTTTCCTCCCTCATTTACAGGGCCGCCCCCTCAGCTCCCCAGCGCCCCTGAGCTGCCAGCAGGAAAACGGCACCGGGCGGGGCCGCCGAGAGACCGCACGCGCACCGTTGGGCGAGGCCGCCACCTAGCGGCCCGTGGCGGCGTCACGCGACCGGGGACCCCGACCCGCCATGGCGGCGGCGGGGGCTGTGTGTGAGGGGATGTGTGGGTGAGGGTATGTTTGTGTGGGTGAGGGGAT